>JASCZW010001557.1:123705-194901 GCA_034211315.2 Aedes japonicus | reverse complement strand
AGAGTCTTCCGGAGCAGTTGATCGTAGTGAGCGGGGCACGAAGTGAGACGTAAAAAGTTTCTGTTGTCATTTCTGCTGCGTTTTGGTTTGGTTTTTATTTGAAATTTTCTATTTATTCTATCAATCGTTTCTATTAAATCTCGCGTGTTAAGTTTTTCGACAATGTTTCGACGTAATTATCAACTGGACTTAATGTTGTTCTACTAGTCGTGTGTGAAGTGTGTGAAGTTAACGTTACCCGTGCAGTATTTATCGTGCTTTTTGGATTGGATACGGGATTAAATGGAATTTAGCAAATTTTTTTTAATATTACTTCTCTTGTCAAAAAGCGAGTAATGGCGCTATAACCATGAAAGGCTAGGGCTAGAGTTAGTGCTCGTGTCCCAACCGACAGACCAGCAATAATAGTTAAAAAGTTAAGTACATAAAATACATAAATATTTGATATCTAGGTGTTATCAAGATTATTTATTATTATTTATTTGTCGTCAATCACCCGTTTTGTTACAATTGCACATTCAAAGATATAAACAAGCAGTTTGTTTTATTTACCATTGACAAAATATTTATTTAAGTATTACATCTATACAGAGATCGAAATTCTCACTCAGCTAGGTGAAAACCATACTATCTCTCAAGTAGGTTGTCGATGAGTAGCGAACCGTTCGCATTTTCAAATCTCTTTTTCGTCGATAATTCATTATCCTCTCTCTTGCATATGCGAAAATATCTCTCTCCAACATTCAACAAATATATCTTGGATTTTTTTTAATAGGGCGAATCTAACAATGAGAGATTCTCTCCTCTCTCTCACTCTCTTTCATTTATTACAGCGCCATTACAAAACTTCTGAGGGATGCTTTAGTACTGATTGAAACACAACATTGCTGGCTAGCATACTCTAAAAATAGTAGAATGAAAAACGTTAAGCTGAATGGAATATGAATGAAAGAGAAAGTAATCAAAAAGAGTCTCTCAATTTCAGATTCGCCCAAGTGAAAAAAACACCCTAGATATTTTCGCATGTCACATTTTTCACTGAAAACATGATTCCTAGATCGTATACGAGGAGCGAAAACCGAACATAAGGCCAAGTCGATGCACACTGGTACCGCCATGCACCATCATTATAGAATTATAATGTCAGAATAGAACAAGCATGAAGACTGGTGCAATTTCAGGTGTCAAAAAGTAAGTGAAAAATAATTTTTGGCATCTAGGATCCACTGAAAAAGAAACGGTTTATCAGCACCTCATGCCCTTCGAAAATAATAAATCGTCGTTGCTTTTCTCGCGAGAGTAATAGCCTCTCGCTTCTCATATTCTCACTTGTTTCTCCAAGCGGTTTTTGGTCTCTCCATCTTTATCACACAGGTTCAAAACTCCTCTCTTTCTTTCGTATTACTGTCCCTTTTCATACGGAAAGTTACTCAATTTTCGTAAAAGTAGATCTACTTAATTTTTGACTAGATCCACTTTTACGAAAATTGAGTAACTTTCCGTGTGAAAAAAGGACAGTAATACGAAAGAAAGAGAGGTTTTGAGCGTGCAGAGAAAAGACATCCAAGCTGGAGTGCCCCCCGTTTGTAAATTTCTGTAACTGCTTTAATAAAATTACAGTTCTTTCCGTTAGTTTTGGTGAATCGTATCTGTTGATGGTGCCACTTGCCTGCCTCTAGATTTGATAGTCTGTCAATTATAGTTTGGTGAAACCTAGACTAGGCAGCGCTGATGTTTCAACGGTTTGCTTTTAAAAATGTTCACAGTAATACAGAGAAAAATCTTCGAGCCTGGATGTCTGTTCTCTGTGTCTTTACTTCATTCAATTGCTTTGAATGATTATCATGGGTTCCACTTTTCCACGATTTCACAATTCAGTGAAATGTTTTAGGATGTTTTGCTTTATCCATTATTTGGTATACATATTTGCTTTCATAGCTGAGCATAGGAGTAAAGTGCCGTGTCTTAAATTGGTTCCTTTTAACATAACGGCATTTGAAAACATCATTTCAAACCCTAAATCAATATTAAGTGGTTGAATAAGCACCATAGTAGTTTTTCAAAAGCAAGTTCTATAAATTGAACATTCCTTCAACTAAAATAAAAAAAATCATCATTTGGCAGCTCATATAAAAACTTCAATGAAGCTTTCACATACAACGTGTAACATATATTGTTGCGCGATGATATGATGCGCGAATACTGTTTGAATCCTTATGTTTTACTTCGTTTTTAAAACACATGACTTATTCCACAGGTCCAGATGCTCGATTATTATTTAGATAATGAACCAAAAATTATGTTTCGGCTTAAAATCTTTTATGAAATGTGGTTGATAAAAATTGCGATGATGACTGATTAAATAATGATACATAAAGTTGTATAGTAAAGTAACGCAATGTTGTCGCAGCTATCCAAGAAATCTGATAAGTTCTCTATCACTACCAGTTCTCATATTTTCAGACATTCTTCTATTTTCAGAGAGCGAGTAATGGCGCTATAACCATAAGCCATAGGGAGCTAGGAATATAGTTAATTCTAAAGTCCCAACCGTTTGAAGAGATATGGAGCATCCCTTAACCTTCTGAGATTAGATGCTCCCAACGACCATTTTTGAATACAATTTTGTTCTGTATACCAAACAGGGCATTCTGTTCAACTATTCTCTCCGACTTTTCGTTTCCTTTTTCCTTTGATATCTACTGAAGGCTACGTGGGTTCCCCGTGTCTTCTTAACGTGGATTCCGAATTCTCCCTTTCACCGACGGTTGCATGGACGTGACCAGGTGAGCGATCGAGGAGTGTCTTCGTGGAGATTATTGCGTGAAGAAACGTATCATTAACTGCCCGGCAAACACAGGATCATGTATGATAGCGAATAAGAGTGCAAAGTGGAAGCGATATACGTGTTGAGAGACTTTTGATTTTGCCATTATCTATTCAGTTGTCAAAATGGCGTCGAAGCAAGAAGAGCAGCGTATCAAAATTTTGCACGCGCATAATCATAATCCAAATTATTCCCAAGCCGATTTGGCAAAATCATTCAATATTGCCAAATCAGTCGTGACTAATCTTATAAAAGTGTTTGGACAACCACTCTGACCACTTTCCCAGGAAAGCGAGATCAGAAGGAAACCGAAACCAGAAGGCCGCAGACCAGAAGAATAGTGGCCAGCATTTTCAAACGCAATCCGAACCTTTCCACCAGAGGTATCGGAAACAAATAGGGAAAGTCCCGCACAACAGTGCAAAGAGCAAAGAAACGAGCCCGTCTGTCAACATGTAAGCTTACAGTGATACAAAATCAAGATGAGAAGATACATCAGCCAAAGGAAGAGTGCGTAAGTTGTACACATGTTTGGTGACCAAGTTTGATTGCGTCGTAACGGGCTATGAAACATACGTAATTAATGGACGTTCCCTTAAAAGTTTTATAAGGCTTCCGGAAAAATAAATGTTCAAAAAATTTTTAATCAGTTTTGGCTAGATCTCGCTCTTTTCTACTACGGAAAAATGGCTCAGGAATGAAATACCACCAATAGTATGCGTACCCAAGGTAAAATGCCCTCCAAACTCTCAGTTCCAACGCAATTGAAAAATATTGGGCAATCGTTAAAAGAAACATCAAGAGAACTCCAACAACAGTTGGAAGTTAAAAACAGTTCAAGGCAAATTGACGCTCAGCATCAAATAAGGTGGATATAAATGTGATACAAAACTTGATGGAAGGTGTGAATCGGAAGCCTAGTCAAATAATTTCATTGTGTTTTGTAGGCGATGAACTTCCAAAAAGAATAAAGATTGATCATTTATGTAATAAACTAATCACTGTGCACTTCCTCACGTTTGACCAATTTCTGACCATTCCGTCTTTTAGTTAAGTTTGTTGGTGTGTATTTTATGTGCTCAAAAAGTCTTTTTAAGCAGGTTTCTCGAATTGACTGTCATTATTTCGTTTGGATATTTGAGTTCTACCAATTGTAGTAATGTCTGATGTTACAAGACTTAGAAGCCCCAACCATATAATATGTGTGGTTTACTGATGGGACTTATGGGAGAGAAATTTCATTTAAAAGAGTTTTGGGGGTTGTTGCGTCTCTTTGTTTTATTTAATAAGTCAGTCAGTGTGACGTTGATAAGTTCAAGAGGGCACTTTGAAACTGCTTCAGGAATTTAGTTAATTGATGTTTGGTTTCTATGTGCTCTTAAAATTATCGATGCATACCTTGTCTTACCTCGTGTGGTTGACCTATCAACTAGTCCACCGTATTCAGTTCTTGTCTTCTGCCTTATTCCCTTTAATTCTAAAATCATTGTAGAAAAGTTTACGTCTACTTGTCGAATTATTGCCTCCTTTTTGTTTGTCTAATACTAACCTCTTAGTCGGGTACTCGCTTCAAGGTCTTACATGCATGTGCAGCTCCACAAAAATTATTTTGATCGTGGTGAAGATTCGCTTCGTGCTATGACCTTAAATTATGGGCGTGGTCGCAGAAAATACAAATGGGAATTGATTGTTGGAAAATTCACTTGGAAATCAACAATTCGACCGTGTCTTGTAAGGTAAACCCGTTCAAGTAGACCCAGACGACCCGGCGACGAGGTGGCAGTGGAAGAAAAGCGAAGTCGACTGACCCCGTGAGCAAGAAGTAGACAAGAAGTTCCGGAACAAAAAGGTCGACAAATTTGACAAGAAGTTCTTGGTGTGGCAGGCGATCTTTGGATGCGACAAATTCAGAAAGCCGTTCGGCCAAATATATAAAAAAGAATGCCTCCAGAAGCACCCGCTCCCCTTCCTCCGGTCCCGCGGTGTTCAACTCTGTTTTGGCCGGATCTAGAATTATGCCGTTACACAAAAATTGTCAGAATTTCACTCTATAGAAAAATTCCTAGCCATTGAGAAGGGCATGCTCCGGCAAACATGAAAGACCTTAAAAAACGACAAGAATTAGAAGAAAATGTGGATGAAAGTGTGTAAGATAGATGGCACAAGTGTTGCGCAGGAGTTGATGGGTAGCGTTAATACCAAGGTGGGGACATTCAGCCTAGGAGAGCAGGTTGAATAAACCAACTTTGCAAACAGCAATATGCCGAAACGCTGAAAAAAAAATCGGTTTCCAATTATTTAATAGACAAAGAAATCATCTCAACTTACCGATATTTAGTTAGAATACCTTTCTTAGGCTTCGGGGAAATCATATCGTTAAAATGGACTCCTATGCATTGATGATTTAAGATTTAATGTTTTAGAATACTGAGGCCTTATGACGAGTTAGTTTCCTGTCCGGTAACCCCTTATCCTTATGAAGCTTTGCGATGTCGGTAGCAAGATAAATAATCAGGTATCTAAGTCTGGTGGATTCTTGGTTTGTATATTAATGAGCAAGCAGGGATGGAAGGTTCATCTCTTTCGAGGATACCGTTTACTCAAGAGTTTGTTATCATCCTCCTACCTGAGATTTTTAACAGTACAATTGTGCATATTCAGTGAGACTCTTGAAGAATACAAGTTATAAATATCACAGAGGTAAATACGAACCTGATCAATCGACAATGTTCTAGGCGATGAATTAAGGGCTTGGTACTGAAGTGGTTCTGTTTACCAGGCTACGATATGATAATCTTCGACGAGCTTCAAGCACGCCACCTCGAGACTTAAATACTCGAGGAACTTGGCTGCATTTCTAAGAAGGTGTAGAAAGCGAGTATCAAGCAGCTACTTTTTACCAAAGCTGTTACACAACTAACTAACAGGAAACCAGTTCTGTAATATTAGGTAAAATAAGCTGCAAAATGCTGCCTCAATGAATGGTTGGGCTGCGTTTCAAGTAGTTAGTGGAAAAGAAGAGAGAAGTAGTTAGTAGAGAAGAGATTTATTAAATCACGAGCATAAATGCTGGAGCATCGTACAAGAGTGAATGCGGAAAAAAACGCCAATGGGAAGAACGAGGAACTCTGCTGGGGCCACAACACACAGAAATAATACATTTTAACAAGCGCCTAAAATTACCACTCGTTTAATTCCAAGCCAAAAGAGGCGAAAATAACGAAATTGTTTACTATCTTTCATGCGCCATACAACAATGTGTGCAATTTTTCATGCAAGAGGCTAGATTCAGGCGTTATCTGACCAAATTTTACATGAAATATCCCATTATTTTCTGCCAAATCAAGCATTCCCTTTTTGTGCAATAGATAACGCTGAAAACTCGTTGTTTATTTTTATCTGTTCATGACAATTTAAATAACCGGCTGCAAAAGATCAATGCCGCATGCCATTATATGCAAAAATATGAAAGATAAACTTCTCACCAGTGAGGTGAACGAAAAGAGGATGCTATACTTTGACACGAGCACCTTAACTGCGATGATACCTTTAACAAGCAACTGAAAAACAGCGAAGCTGTTGAAGATGATCGTCTGATTCTTTGATTAATAGAATACATCAATAAAAAAATGTTCGGTTCTGTTGTCATTCCACTTTTCGGAAAGCAGCCTAACGGACTTGGTTAGACTATATAACGTTGAAAATATTGAATGTTATTTTGCATTTCGTGTTCTGTAAATAGTAAAATTATGTTCTTCTAATTATTCAAACGTTACTAAACATTCTTCCAAAAAATGCATACAATTTTTTTGAGCTTTCCAATACTTGCATATCTTTAATCCTTGAGGTATTTTTTTTAAATGCTGTGTTTCATTTAGTTGACCATTCAAACCATTGTTAATCAAAATTATCCATAGTCTTATTTCCATGTGCCCGATTGTGGCAATGATTTGTTCAATATTCTTACCGTCTCAGTTCTTTTAGCTAGAAAACCATACGTCAAGAAGGCCAGCTGAACAAAAAACAAAACAAAAATATTGTATGTTGGATTTCAACTGTCAACTTTTCTGGAAATTGAAATAAAAAAGTTAATTCAGTCCCGCAAATTGAGTTATGAAATAAACATCACCGCAAAGTTCCAAAGTGTGCCTCATTTACACATGCAGCATAACCTTCCCAATGTTGTGTCTGCATTTCCTCCGATTTAACAAATAGATGTTGGTCGGTGGCAGCAACCGCAGCATGCTCCCAGAAGATTATCTGCCGTGAATTTTGCTCAGAAAACAGTTGCAAATGATTCATTCCGAGCACCAGGTAAAACCACGTGTATGTGTGCATGTGGAGCGAAGCCAAACCACTGCCTATAAATTCGCACAGCCTACGTGAAAGCGTTCCGGCTTAGGGTGGATCATGTGAGTGCTATTAACGTGATTAAGGATTTATTACTCAGCCCATATTTTAAAGCTCCGCAAATGGCCTGGATGACAGAGCTCACCGAAGCCTTCCTGACCCGGGACACTACTCCACAATGAAGAGACGCACGAGGCAAAACTGGACATGACACTCGGAATGAATATTTTATCGAGAACATTTTTATTTCATGATACATGAGGGTCACTGTGTCGCAAAGCTGCGATTGCAAAAGTCCAACTCCCTCTGGTAAGGACCCTCGCCTGAAGCACGTCCAGTGAAGTGATGTGTGTGGGTGTGTTTTTTTTGCCAGATTGATTTGTCGATGGTTTGGCAGCAAGCGAAATTGCATTAACTTGCATGGATTGTGAGCTATTGGAAACATGAACATCACAAAGTTTTGCGGGGCAACCTGCGAATACATAACCTGGAATAATCCACCTGTGGTGAGGTCAGACTATTTCTATAAAAAAGCCGACTAAAATGCTGACCCAAAATGTTTGTCACAGAGATTATAGACGCATCCAATTTTTAGTAAAAATACCTAACTTGTATCGAAAATTCAAATATAAAGCCAATTTATCTTTGCAATGGCTAATATAAAACTATTTGGTCATTTGTTGACTTCCCACAATGCCAAAATGCCGTTCAATGCATTTACTGGTGGCAAAATGGTTTCAACATTCTTTTTTAACTGACCATTATGAGATATTATTAATGAGTCCCAAAACGGTATTTCAAAACAGCATTTTACGTGTTCATAAAGTCAAAATAAAACTCTTGATAAGAGTAAAAGGAATTTTAGAAGACAAGGTTTTAAGATCGTTGTAAAGAAGCTGTGTAGGTTCTCATGAACCTGACTAAGATAGAAAACCTTTTGGCACCTCCTAGTATTTACTATAATAAAACCAAATTGATTTCCAGTGGCGTTCGTAAAACTTAAAAAAAGCTGAATAAAACTGGACGGTTTTGGCTATGTTACTTGAGTTCACAACTTGAAATGGAGCAGCTGAAAAAAATATGGTATACCATGACTTGATTCAACACACCTTGGAGTAAGTTCAAGGAGAATTTTGGAGAGATGATATTTTTCTATCTTTTCAAAACTTCTTTCTTCATACAGTTTTCAATAAAAACATACATAAGGAGCTCAAATAGAATCAGAACACACAGAAGTCATGGCTATCTCTGTTCAGTATATGACAACTACCATGTCTTCTCATAGAAAAAGGCTTAATAGAATATTAGTTAATTCGATCATTAGTTAAAACTTATCATTTCTATTCGTTCTAGCAATGAATTACTGTCCACTCCCAAAGCCTCTCGTGTTGATGGGAAATTATCAATTAACAACAATCAAAGATGTAGAAGGAGATGTTCGCTCATCACCATGAGGCACCAAGAGTGAACATTAATGTTTTTGGCTAGAATGAAAGATGTGAAGAGAAAGTGAAAGGTCCGACAGAGTGCGGCAGGTAGGAAAATTTAATGGATGTTTTTTTGAAAATTGAGCGAAAGGGCATGTATCCAATGGTACTCGAACCATGGACGTCAATCTTTGCCTAACATCCCACTGCGGGGTAGGTTGTAGTAACGGAACAAGTGCGCCACTTCAACAGGCAAAAATTGACGCATGGAAAGACGCTCATGTACCACTGTGGCTTGTATAGTTATTCTAGCGATCTATTGTGTGCACTCTGTTTATTAATGCGCACATGTCTTTCGCTCAATTTTCAAAAAAACATCCATTAAATTTTCCTACCTGCCGCACTCTGTCGGACCTTTCACTTTCTCTTCACATCTTTCATTCTAGCCAAAAACATTAATGTTCACTCTTGGTGCCTCATGGTGATGAGCGAACATCTCCTTCTACATCATAATCGTTACTCCTCGCACGGAGAATAAATAACATAACAATTAATGTATGAACAATCAAAGTGTAAAAAGAAACTTGTTTGAAATACCACTGTTAGCTGTAATATATTTCACATTCACATTTACACATCTTCTGTATGGGCTTTTGCCAGCTATCCTCACTTGATCCTAATTAATGTTTGTGTTCTACTACTCAGACCGACCAGCATACTTTCTACGGTAATTTACTGAGGTCAGCTGGGAACCGATGTCAATGTCTCCTATCCAATTATCACGTGCCAGGTGTCGAGTTGTAATCCTCACTACAATGTTGCTTGGTGCTGTTTGGGAACTGGGAAACTAACGTCGACGTGAGATTGATGATGAGTTGGCTGTCTAAGTATGTTTTGTTGTTACCCAGAAGTGGAGATGATTGTCTCTCAGGTTTTACGATGTTCACTGATGTTGCGTGTGAACGCTTTATTATGTCAGGAAGAGGTTGGCAGCATAATACATAACAATTTATAAACATGTTGAATTTCATATGTGTTGGTTGAAAGCTTGAATACAATACTTCTGCATGCAAGTTCCAGCACAAACCAATACATCTTCTGCAATACCAAGAGTAGGATGTAGTGCCAGCTACTATTGAATGACAACCTAGCAGCGTGTTTTGTCTCCACACTTCATATAGTAAATAAGCAAGGCCAGTTAACGTTGCTAAATAATTCTGTATAACAAAATATTTTCAGTGTAGCGTATAGATGCGTGTTTAATTACAATGTCCAGAGGTTCATCAAACTAAAATCATAAGAGTGACAAGTTCTGTTTTCGAAGACATCATTTTGAGCTCAGCTGTTTTCGCATAAAAATTTAGGTATGAACATGGAATGCAAAACTATTAATCATATTTCATGTTTTGGGTATTAAATTGTAACTTTCACTGGAAGACCATATTCAGTGATCAAACAATTATAATATTGTATATGAATTTGTTTTTTCTAAGGTATAAATTTTAACTAGGATTTTTCTACAGTTTGATTTACCGATCAGCTGCGCTAAGTTAAGGAAAGATAAATTTTATCTGAGAGCTCTTCAAATGTATTTGGAAGTCCGCGCATAAATATTATTTAATACAAAATCTTTCTACACCAAGTTCTCGGGGAATGAGACAAACAAGTTTAACAGAAAGAGCCTACCGTAACACTCCAGAGCCCCAATTTTGACGATATTACTCTAAAATCACTTATCTCCTTGTTTTCGTTCTTCATTTCATCACACGCACTATTTCATTATGAATTGAATTAATATTATAAATGTAATAATTCAATTGTATATTTAGCTACCATACGATTTGTGGGTGTTGCATATTTGTGCATATTTGTGCGATAATAGTTAATAGCTAATATATTTACGAAGTTGCTGTGGAGGTGCATAAGGAATTACATTTGATAAAATCGTTGCTGAATCAATGCGCTGCGAAACGATATCGTATACAAATGAAACCATTGATTATTTTTGACGGTTTTTGAATAATTGTATGTTTTAAGCAAGCAGCGTGCTTCATATGGTGGAATTAGAAATGATGTCCAACTAAATTCATGAACGGCATATAATAGAAATTGTTTTTGTACGGATTACATTCTTTCGCCGTACGTCAACAAGGCTAAAAGGCTGAAAGAGGATAAGAAATTAAGACATTTGTTGGGACATGAAAAGTGTAATGAGAACTAAGAATTTGAGAATGAGTGTTTTCAAAATTTTTTTGCACACAGTACGACTGAAAAATGTATAGTCAAAAATAGGGAACAAAACATTAATTAGTTGAAGAAGTGATAATAGACAGAGTCATATTGATCATATATCAGCCCCAACATTAACAAACTTCAAATTTACGTTCATTAAAGGCTACTGGACTCACGTCAACTCAGCCCATAATCTCTTATTAGTACGTTTGAAACTTGAAAAAATCGTTCGTAAAATGATATCAAAAATAGAACCAACAAAAAACAATATTGACCTACTCAAGATACATAATCTTAGAAAAAAAGAACTTCAAGAACAGATAAAACTAGTACAAATTAAAGAATTAAAAGAGCAACAAATAAAATTATTAGAATAGCAACAAACATTTTCTTAAGCTAAGTCAAAAAAGGCTTTTGATCGTTTGAAAAAAAGCAATGAAAATAGTTAAACACATCCTGACATGCAAAAACACAAATATAAATTAGGAAACAGGAGATAAGCACTCAACCAATCGATCAAGGAACACAAAGAAAAAGAGATCAAACATTTTTTCAACAACTTGATTGATTTTATAACAGTTCAACGCATAAACGAGACTCCTGTCGACTTAAGAGGATTCACTAAAAGCAAGAATAAAATAAAAGCCAGCGTTAATTCACGAGTTTGGAAACAAATACTCAAAGACAATGATGGACAACAGCTAGAACTTTTTGAAAATAACGATTTTATTCCTCTCCCAAGTCCTTCAGAAGTAGATGAAATATTATATATTACAAGAAGTTCATGTAACGGCAAGGCAGCAGAAACAGACGGCATATTTATGGAGTACCTGAAAATGCAGATAAGTGGATATTAGATGTTCTTATTAGAATTATTCAGGAAGGTTACATCGACAAGACACTTCCAAGTGACTCCAAGGCTAACAACAACTCGGATTCCAATACCAAAAATAGCAAATGCCTCAGAAGCAGCTCATTTCTATGTGCCTGTGGTGAATAAAAATCATGCAAAATGGATAACCAGACAAATTACAAAATACACAGCAGAACCAGATTTGTATCAAGCAAATTTACAAAATATAGATCCACAGATCATCATATTATTGTTACTTAAAGAATATTATAAAAACATTGAAATGCATGAAGAGATGTATACGTAGTAGTGTTCTGAAAAAAACTTTTGATACGGTTAGGGTACATAATCTCAAGGACATCCTATTAGGTCGTAATGCTCCATCGAGATTAGTGGATAGGGATACAGGTTGCATGAAGGATAAAAAAGTTAGAATTTTCTAGAATAACCAACTGTCAAGTGAAGTTAAAAGAGAGAAAGGTATTAAAGGGGTTAAAGGGGTGCCTCTTGTCACCGATGTTATTGTAATTTGATTATCCAAGATGTAATCCGAAAAGAGGCCGGTAAAATAACAGAAAATGAGCTGATGGATCTAGGTTGCCTTAAATTACCATTGTTACTAGCTTTTGCAGATGATATATTTGTTATTGCGACATATTAGAAGGAGATGGAATGATTTCTTAAAGAATTGATAGATCAGTTAGCAGCTGTTGACATAGTTATGACAAATGTCAATTACCGCTTAACTATCCAAATAATAATGCACAGCATCCCGCAGAACTAGTCTTAAGTGACAAGGTTTCAAAGTTTATGATAGTATAAAATATTTTGTAGATTGTATTACATCGACATTAGATAGAAAATCTTCAAATTGGTTAAGACGTAGAAATCATTTCAACCAGAAAATCAGTGGTTAATTTTTGTAAATTTTTATAAAACAAAGCCACATTATATGGACGAAAAATGGGGGTGTTCTATCAAAAACAAGGCAGAGTTTCAATGGCAATTTTTGAGAAATTTATTTTAAAACCCATTTTAATTCACTCCAGGAAACTTCCAAATTAAAAATGTAATACTAGGAAACTACTTAAAGGTAACACAATAAATAGAAAAGCTAGGGTTGGAAGAGTTAGCTATTACGGTCATATTTTAAGGAGAGAAATTAGGCATCATATGAAGCAGAGCTCGAAAATGTTGACATTCGTGAAAGAATATTCAGTGTGCATTGTGCACATTGTGTTCTCTACACTCAAAAAAAATGCATTTTATTGACAAACATTGACGTGACATTTATCGCACAACTGCAGCGCCGCCTACCAGGAGCATCACGACATACATTTGAAATTTCGGTTTAAAGTTTTACACAAGTAGCAGACCGAAGATAACGTTTATTCTCTGTGGTTAAACTAAGCGCAAACACCAACAATTTTCACCTGACTATAAATGCGTTTGATTTTACCGTGCCTGCGATAAGACCAACCATGGTGCGGTTGTTATCAATATGAGGTTTGTCAAATATATCATAAATGATGAATTACGTACTAAATTTGACTGAAATCTCATAGTAGTTTTGAAAACAGGCATAGTTGGGTAAAATGGTAGATTTAACCAGAAGATTTTTTTCAGTGTATGTTCATTTCGTTCTATCAGTCACACAATACATTCGTGTCAACTTATTTTGCTGTGTTCAGACATTCCGTTGTCCCTGTGTTCCACACTACTCATTCGCGCCACAGCATAGCACATATTTGACTATTCAAGCGTCAAGAGATTTTGGTTACTTGACTGAATGTTCTGGTAGCTGTCATGCATTTTCACGTTTGTGAGTGATTTTTATGCCACATGATTTTTTTAAATACACTCGAACATGGCTGAAGGCGAAGGAAATTACTCGATGGTAAAGGAAGTCAAGAGGAGGAGCTGCAACAAACGATCTATGGCCGACATCGCTGCCGAGTTTGCGGTTCGAGATCGATAAAAGGCATTTTACGGGATCGATTCGAGATGTGGCTGAACATTCGTGCAGGCAAAATACGTTTGTGTTTCTCCTTCATTGATTCTTCAAATGAAGGACTGTTTTTTCTTCTTCACGACAGAACGTTGACATTGAATGAGTTGTTTGCGCTTATTTACATTCACTGCTTTCTGGAACGAAGGAATGAAGCAACGCAAAACAAGTTGATTCATCGTGCATTAGAGATTCATGTAGGCAAATTTTAGAGTACTACATGTTCGCTAGGGACAGCACGTGATGAACAATAAAAAGTCTCAGTTAGGGTTTATTATGAGAATTGAATATGAGATTTTTAAACACTGTTATGAAGTATACACTTATTTTCAAGACAAAGGAAGAGGGTAGACCCTGTATAACATGAAAGCACTCATTGCTTCAGGATCTCAATAGATATATTCAAATGAATGAGGAAAATTTGAGTAAGTCAGCTAGATATAAAAAACAGATGATTTTTTTTTCTGAAAAGTATAAAGACTCTGATGAGGAGTGTTCTGAAGATAATAGTAAAGGTACGAACAAATTTAAATTTTGGAAGTACGATCAAAACAGAGCTTTAAGGTAAGGATACCTTAAAAGTGGATAGGAACCGTCATAGGATAACGGTGGTGGTACAGTTATAATTATTATTAGTATTGTTATTAATAATAGCATGATTGTTTTTCAAATGTGCGAAGGTGTCAAGTGAATACCTCGAGAATAGAAGGCTATAAAAAATAAAATGCTATTCAACTTCCCATATTAGCACATTTTAACATCAATTCGCTAAAAGTAAAACAATGCAGTAGCAAAACGTGTTCTGTTCATAATTTAACTAAAACATTTTTGAATAATTATTGCAGATAATTGCTTACACCTGTGAACAAACACTTACATTCAATTTGAATACAAAAACAAAAAATATGAGAATGAATTATTTGAGCAAGAATATTACGGTTGGTTATTAGAGCAAGTTTATAGAAACCAATTGGCAGCACTGGAATTTTATGATTCTTTTATCTCACTGTCGGTGGAGGTAGTTTGGTGCAGCCTTGGTAAAAGCACCAGACCGTTCTGTACGAGAGCCGAACTGGACTGCAAACACACCACCAAGTGGCTGTAATCCACCACTTTAGTGTCGTGCTTATAGATGAACTAGCAACGCAAAGGACACGACACGAGTGTACACGCTCGTGTATTGCTTTTGACACGGGGTTTGATTTTTGTAAAAATACACGAGCCGAGTGGCTACGATCACAAGAAAGCTGTCAACATACACCCAGTATGACACTGGTTGCCATGGAAAGAGCAATGCGCGTCGGATGATTCTAAAAATTTGAAAATTGGCTATTTGTTTGTTTTCTTGGCTGTTGGGTGACGGGCGCATTAGTTGAATGAATTTAACAAGCACGGCTCGGTTAGAAAAAAAAACCACGCGTGTATTCTGCAATCGGAAACAATCGGAAACACTCGGCTGTGGTGTTTGCCGAAGCATCAGTCACGGTGTCCAAAGCCAAACCACGAGCACTGACATTGCTGTTGTACCCACCGGTGTTGGGTGTTAGTCTGGAAGCACGGAGTCAAAGTGGCGAATACAATGCACTCGCTAGCGTGGTGCAAAGTAGCTCGGCGTGCAGTGTAGTGTTTGGACATAGCTGATTTGGTGTAAATAAAGGTATTTAATATGCTTAATAGCAATCCAATTAGTACTCTAACCTCTAGTTTCATGGTAAGATGATAAATATCTCTGATTTTTTCATACATTCATATAACACCAAGTATTGAAATCACGAGAGAGGCCATTAGAGCAATTTGGACCATTGAAGCAATTTGGACAGGAAGAGTGGGACTGCCAACTAACTGTTGTTAACATTTCGAGAATTGAGGACGGGCTCTTCTCTCCATCTAGTGGGACCTCCTCCTCCCTCTTTGAACCCCTATTACTTTGGGTTGCGCGTAAGTGTATCTGCTTACTGCTTCAACAATACGTTTTTGGCTCTTTATCAAGGAACATGATGAAACATTTACCACAGTATAACCTTGATCAAAACGTATAATTAAAACAGTCCTGAGCTATAGGCAGTTGCGTTCTTGCGTTCCTACATCAGATGGTAGTTCACATCATCATCATCTTACTTACTTACTTATGCTGGTCCAACGTCCTATGGGCATCAAGATGTTTCTCCATAAAACAAGGTTGAAGGCTGCTTGTCGCCAGTTCCTCGAAAGTCCCACTCTTCCAAGTCGAAAGTCCCACTCTTCTCTTGCTCCACTTGGTTTAACCACCTAGCACGCTGCGCTGCTCTGCGTGTTGTTGTGGTCGGATTCGAGGCAAACACCATTTTTGCGAAGTTTTTGTCCGACATTCTTACAACATACAACATGCGACTTTCTGGATACTGTGTTCGCCATAGAGCTGCGCCAGCATCCTTTTCCTGCATACACCGTTTTCACATATACCACCAAAGATGGTCCTAATCACGCGTCGTTCGAAAACTCCAAGTGCTCAGGTCCTCCTCGAGCACTGTCCACGTTGCATGCCCTTAGAGAACTACCGGTCTTACCACCTCGAACTCATCTCCGTCGATTGTCACAGTTCTGCCTATGCGAGGTCTATCACGATCGGTTCCTCCAGCCAACAGTTACTAAGTCTTCGACGCATTCACCTTCAATCCAACCTTTTCCGGTCCACGTTTCCGCTTGATTTACTGATCAGCTACCACGTAGACCGTTCTGCCGACAATGTCAGCGAAGCAGATGAACTGGCCGGATTTATTGAAAATCGTGCCCCGTATGTTAAAGTCCGCCCGTTTCATAACGCCTTCTAGCGCAATGTTGAACTCGTCCATAATTTTCATCATCATCATCGTTATATGTTTTATCCGTGCGTGATTGAAAGGCAGACCATGCAATACTGCAATATTTCAGTGTAGACTTTACAAAAGCAATATAAAATGTTTAAATTGTTGATTGATCTGGTAAGTTTTAGCATAATCAGTAGATAAAGCCTTGATTGAAATTATGAATAATTGTGTTGTAATGGTCTGTGAGAATAAGTTTTGAGTTTATGATAATACTTAAGGCGCAAACTCTTTCTACATTTTTTCTACATTTTGATCTCTTTGTACAATGGCGATGTTATTTTATCATTCTTGACAAGGAAAGAGAATGCAAAGCCACACAAAAGATAGTATAAAAATTAGCTCATTTTTCAGAGCAGTTTCGAAAATTATCAACCAAGGAAAAGAGCCATACACCGTGTGTTGGTCAAAGGATGAACAGTGCCGTTGGGTTAGTCTTTACTTGGTGTGCATTTTTGACAAAATGACTATACAAAAAGCGCTTACCATTCAGTTACAAGTCTTAAAATTTAAGAGTTTTGCCACATAAATTCACAAATCACAACTTTTGTACTCAGTTAATTTTACATCATATTGCTTTTAATTACTTAGCGACCACAACTAGGTTTGTGTACTTTTTAACACACAATCTTCAGGTTTTTGTTGAACTACGTGACACACAATTCAAATCTTTTATCGAATCTAGCTCACGTAATTTTCAGTATATTTAAGAGTGTATGATTTTTTGACATGCAACCTTAACGCGAAATTGTACGCATCTGCCAAAGTTCACCGTTTTGTTCCATGCAGCTGTTGCATGCTTTCAATTTTTAATTGAACCCTTGACTTCAAAATGCAGTTACACAGTTTTCCAGAGTTTGTTTATGCCAGATCATTTTTGTATTAATATAATTCTATGACAAGTACAACCATAACCTATGCCCAGGGAGATGATAATATTTCCCGAACGAAGATTTCTAGACCAAACCGAGAATCGAACCAACCCTCCATTAACGTGGTGTTGCGTTGTAGCTGCGTCTTTAACGACTGATCTTTGGGAACCTTTGAGGCCATAGTATCATCAACAGTGTTATAGTAACAAATTATTCGGTTCTGTGGTTCTTGAAAAGTACAATTAAATTGTTATGACAGGTCATCCTTTTTTCGGCTGGCAGACTTCTATCTGCTAGGACATCATATATTGATGCCCTTCGGGAAGTCAGATCGAATCATTGGTTTTCAAAAGATACGCATACTGCTCCTTGCAAGGCTAAAGCATAACTTCCTTTGTTTATCCAGCACGTACTGCAACACGATTTTTCTACAGCTTTGCATCAGCAGCTTAGATTTGTGTGTTCCTTTCACTGGCGTTGTGCCGAACTGCCTGATTGAAAACTTTTTCCATCGAATATTCAACCCCAAGGAAACTGTTCTCTGGCGAAAGGCAACATGCCAACAAGGCAGCTCTCTGTCGCCGTTTACAAAACAGATAAATTCGGATCGATTTTTCATGATCAACTTCACCAAGGCCAATGCAAATGCCGAAAGTGTTAGTAGATATCCCCGAATAATCTTCATTCACTCAGGCAGTTGGCGACCCCATGGTGAGTGTTTTGTCGTCTCTCAGCATAGAAAAATTTTGATATTAATTTATTCAGTGCTTTTAAATGTACACACCATTAAGGGGTGTGCACGTTAGTGAAGAAAATTTATAACTACAAATAACCTCATTCGGACCTGCGCTTCCGACTAGTCGATGAAGGACCCCCGGAATCTCAAATAATACGTTGCATAAATAGGCTGCAACTAAATCGTATACACGTCTTTCAGAGTATATCAGGCTCAGCGAACTTTTTCAATTTTCACGTTCTTAGCGCACGTTCTCTTGAAAAATTGGTCTCATTGCAAAGAAATACCGTTGACTGCTTCATATATACAGGAGAGGAAAGAAAATCAAGCAACATACTGCGCTTCAGTGTAAGTGTGTGCTTGATTTTTATTTTAAAGTTTGAATCCTCCTTTTACCATAATGCTGCGTGTAAATCAAAAAGCAGTTGAAGATTGTGCATTGGACGACAAGACGAGGGTCGACCGCTAGTTGTTTCTTGCCCGAATTCACACATAAATATTAAATGAAAGGGTTGCACAGTTTCAACATATCATGTATAATAATTTTCTGCGTTACCTAATGCACATGCTACATCGAATGCTTCAATTTAAATTCACGAGATATTTCGTGTAAAATATGGTCAAATATCACTCATATCAGGTCTTATTGTGTGAAATTTTACTTGGAATTTTATTGTTAATGCTTGTTTTGGCATGCAATTGAACGAAGGCAATTTTACGCGTCTGTTTAAGTTCATTATTTTTCCTAAGTTTGAAGACGAGACATTAACAAAAACAGGAAGCCTTAGACATTTTAACACAAGTTATTCAAAATGATGTTAGTACCAATTTTTATTCGTGGTCATGAGATTTGGTTCCAAAAACATCCTAGGCGCTAACTTTTTTTATTAAAAGTCGAAAAGCAACTATGCTTTACGGCTTATTGTTTGCACATATGACACATGAAATACGTAGTGCTAAAAGTGCTAAAAGCCACATGCACAGATTTATCTAGATTGATACTGATTTTTTTCATAGTTTTACAGTTATCTGTATAATGAAGATTACATATATTTGAGATAAACCAAGATTTTTAAGATTTTTGGATTTTAAGATCCAACTTTTTACCAATTCCACTTTCAGTATGCAAACCTTACCTCACCAATCAGACCAAGGCCGGCGTGGCCTCTACTGTAAGGAGTGTATCGAATATAAGCTATCCACATACATTTGCGTTGAACGCATGTATTTGTGATGGTTTTTTATGCTCTGAACACTGCATGCTGTGCATTTGACTGTCAGATTTCTTTTGTTTACTTGTTTGTGCGGATCAAATTCTGCGTTTTCAAAATGTCGCGTATTGAAAAGGAAGTGAAAATTAAGGTTCTGGACACATGGCTAAGTGAGCAGGGTATTACTATGCGAAAATTGGTAAAGCGGTTTGGAATTCATCATGCGAGTGTTAAAACCTACCAGGAAGAGGCAGAAAACCCGGTTCTTCCAACCCGAAACTAGAGCAGAAACTGGTATCTCTAATCATGAAGAACAAATCAATGTCAATACGTGATTTGGCAAAAAATGCAGGAACGAGTGTCGGAATGATCCAGCGTATCAAGAGGCGAAACCACCTGAAGACCTACAAGATGCAGAAAATCTCGAAACAATGTGCAGAACAGAAGAAACGAGCAGCAACAAGGGCCCGGAAATTGTATTCGCGTATTTTGCAGCGTCCGGATGCATGCGTTTTGATGGACGATGAGACCTATGTAAAGGAGGACTCAAAAACCCTTCCAGGTCCACAATACTTTACTGCCGTCGTTGGGGAGGATGTGAGCGATGCGGACAGGTCGATTCAAATGGAGAAATTTGGTCGAAAGGTACTGGTATGGCAAGCAATATGTTCATGTGGTTTGAAGTCAACCATTTTTACACTACCGGAACTATAAATGCGGAAATCTATCGATCTGAGTGTCTCCAGAAGAGATTGTTGCCTTTATATAAGAAGCATAGCTCACTATGCCGAAACCACTCTCAATTGGCTTGCGGAAACAGGTATAGATTTCGTTGAGGAAAATATCAATCCACCAAATTGCCCCCAGCTTTGACCCATCGAACGTTACTGGGCAATCGTGAAGAGGGTCTTCAAGAAGACTGGTAAGGCAGCTGAGAACATGCAGGAGTTCAAAAAATGTGGGCTCAAGCGTCCAAAAAATGCGATGCAACACTTGTCCGGAACTTGATGAAGAGCATTCGATCCAAAGTTCGAAAATTTGTGAAGGAATAACTTAAATTTCATCCGGTTCATTATGTTCAAGTTTAACCTCGTATAATAAAGGTTCAATTTTGTGTATGAATAAAATATCGGTTTTCAACATAATTTGAAAGAAAGTTTGTGGATAGCTTATTTTCGATATACTCCTTACACAGAAGTTGTCTCCTCTGTAGTCGGTCCATGGCTGTACCTCGCCAGCCTTGCTGTACGCAGGTCGCCTTCTACTTGAACAAACCACCTTGCTCGTTGCGTGCCTCATCTTCTTGTACCCGCAGGTTCGGTCCGACATTCTTACGACATGCCCAGCCCATGGTAGTCAACCAACTTTAGCGATGTGTATAATACGAGGTTCTCCCAGCAACTGATGTAGTTCGTGGTTCATTCGCCTCCTCCACGTTGCGTCTTCCATCTGCACTCCACCATAGGTCGTACGCAGCACCTTCCGCTAAAATACACTAAAGGCGCGATGGTCCTCCACTAACAATGGCCATGTTTCGTGGCAGTAGAGAACTAACGGTCTAATTAATGTCTTGCAGATGGTCAACTTTGTAGTTCGGCGACCATTGTACGATCTTAGCGTCCTTCGGAGTCCAATATAGGCACGATTGCCAGCCATAATACGCCTTTATATCTATCTGCTGGTGTCGTTATCGGCGGTCACCAATAGTCCAAGATATATGAATTCGTCTACTACCTCGAGTTCATCACCATCGATCTGAACTCGTGCTAGGAGGCTAACATTGTCTTCTCGTGAGCCTCTTCCTCCCATGTATTTTTCTTCAACGCTTTAATCGTGATCTCAATCCTACTAGCTTAAATTTTAAGTGTGATGTACGTCCCCGCTCATCATCTGGACGTTACGTGCTACAATAACAACGTCGCCGACAAAGCCAAGAAGTTGGACAGACTTCTGAAGATCTTGCCACTCATGTTTATCCTAGCTCTTCGAATCACACCCTCAATGCAATGTTAAATAAAAACACGACAATCCATCACCTTGCCGTAACCCTCTCCGAAATTCGAAGGGACTCGAAAGTGTACGTGATACTCGAACGACACACATCACTCGATCCATCGTTGCTTTGACCATCAGCGTCAGTTTTTCCAGAAATCAATCCACTTTCAGTTTGCTGTTTATAGCAAATGAAACAAATGAAAACTATTGACACTGACACTACAGTAACAGATGAAAATCTGGAATTCAGTTTGTGTGTGTGCCTCCAAATGATTTCTCCATAATTTTTTGAGATAATTTTATAGAATTTCCCATACATGAAAATGTTTCAAGAATTCCGTGAGATATTTCACTTGGATTTGTTTAAATTATTCTTCTAGGGAATCGTTCAGGAGTTTCTTCAGGCATTTCATCGGCAGTTCTTCAAGACTTTCTTGTGAAATTTTTTGAAGGATTACCTGGACTTGTGAAGTTTTGTGAGTCTTAAGGAACTTCGGGAGCACACCTGAAAGAACTACCTCAAAACTATAAGGTCATTCCAGAAGTATTTGTGAAGATGATTACCTAATACCCCAGATGGATTTCAGAGTTTCTGATTTTGAGACACATCTTCGATATTACCAGGAAGGAGGCTTGCTACTTGGTGCTTTTTATACCGAGTTAATAAAAAAGATCATAAAGCGCTTTGATCTGAACGATCCAGCTCTGACTTCTGCATTGGGTGCTGGCCACAAGAAGCTGCAAACTTCGAAAGAGTTCAACTCGATTGTCAAACCATATCCAAACTATTTTGAAACCGGTGAGGAACAGTTCATCAAGAATGAGTTTCGTGGCCAGAGGACGGCAATCATCTGCAATCATCCAAGTGGAACAATCAAATGACTTGGAATCTTGTTTCAGATAACTACTGTGTTTCAAACGAGCAGATGGTAAGCTGGCTTTTCACTTGCTAAGAAAGTGCATTGCGAAGTTTCTACTAATTCCGCATTCTTCGGTAACGCCGGAGCCAGGTTTCTCGCAATACAATCAGAACAATACCAATATCCGGACTCGCCTGAGCTTGGACACCATGAAGGCCATCCTACGGTCCAAGTGTTACATGTAAGGGAAAAGGAGAGTTGATCAGCTTACAATAACATCGCAACTCAAATTTAAATTCAACGAATTAATCATCATCATAACAATGCACACTAGGCCACAATGAAAAATTAGCAGGAATAAATTATCTTCGGCAAAGTTGTAGGTTATAATTAGGGCTTTAATTTGACATCAGTTTCAGTTAAGGTGGTCCTAGAATATATTGAAATAAAAATTCTATCTTTTACATTTCTTGACATAACGCAATACCATGTTCGACAAAGTTGTTCCTTATTGAATTTAAGGCAACTTTGCTGCAAAAACCATAGTCGTAGGTCTTTTGTGTCATTAGTTATGATCATTTTTACGCTTTAGAGTAGGGCGGACCTGAAAAAATTAGTATTTTTCGCCTAACTTTTTCATTTTAAGTTTTATGAAAACGGTGCTCTCGGCAAATTTTTAGAACTCAATTAAACATACACTTTGATGAAGAAAAAACGTAATTTCAGTCCTAATTATAAGCTACAACTTTGCTGAAGACAGTTTTGTTCTAAAGTCGCATCTTTATAGTGAAAATAATTTATTCCTGCTAATTTTTCATTCTGGCACAGTGTGCAATGGCTGATTGTTAATTACGTTACGATTTTGTTCGCCTATACTTGATCTTTTAGTAATCAAAACAAGACCCGTAACGCTGGTAGATCACCTTTTCGTGGTTCATTACGGGGTATCAGATCTACCACCGAACCCTAGCCCGAATTAATTCAAACTAGGGAACATGTTTGTTTGTTTTTTTGTAGTCAAAGGAACATATCCTAGTCCTTTTTACATTTTATGTCTTATTAAAAGCGACAATACTCGTTTTGTGCCCCGATTGTGCGAGGATGAGCTTAGAATAAGTAAAACATGGTAAGTCTTCATTTATGTGAATTCTCAATGTCTATTTTATGTTCTATAGTTTGAATTGATTATGACTAGGGTTCTGATGCATGGTCAGTATCGGAGTCATAGTTTGTTCTCTTTGCAATGAATCTGATTTTGACTGATAAAGGGGCGCGCCTTTGAAGAGTGCTCTCACTCCTCAAAGGGTTTAAATATCGGAAACTTTCAATACAATTCGATTCATTGCCAACAAAACAAACAATGACAACTGTAACAACACCGAAACATTTAAAACAAAGATTTTTTCCAAGATTTTCAACAGTTAAACACAGATAAAAAGGAATTTTTTGGCAAAAAATAAAAGACTTAAAATAATGTGGCAACTCTGGTTCGAGATACTCTTTATGACAGATGGACTTCATTTCGAAGAGGGACTTTTTTGTAGGATATCATTGGTTTTTTATTGTCTTTTCTCTTGAATACTGAATACTTTTACTTTCTCAACTACTGGGAACGAACGAGAATAATAATCACTGATGTAATTTAAACTTACAGACTTTATCGAAAAATAGTTAGCAATACTGATTTTTGAATTAAAAAATTGAAAAAAAAACATATTCAAATTCAGCTTTTTACTGGATTCAGCAGAGTTACTGGAGAAAAAAAAACCTCTTATTCCATTCCACGACAACATTTTGATAACTGAAGTGCTAATCTCGAAATCAAAATAGAGGCACGATGTTACACACACAGCTTAAAAATTAGGGGTATGCAAAAAAATTTACGATGAAAGGAAATGCGTCAAGTTAAAGTTGATCAAATTTTGATACAAACACCCTATATGTGATAATGTAATATGTGCTAGGGTAGAAGCCCCATCGTTGAACTTGTTTCTTTTAATGTAATTTGCCTTAGCTAGTAATAACAAAATTTCCTTTGGTTAATTAAACTGTTTCTTTTTTTTGTTTCCTAGAGGAATTTTATAACACTACCCTTAATAAAGTGTTACGGAATCGGAAATTTATCTTCTTCTTCAGCCTTTCTGGTGCTTACGCAACTCTCATACAGCCTTCATAGACATCTGGAGTTGGAAATTGGATGGGATTATGCCGGAAACATTCCATGGCCAGAAATCATATGTATGTTCAGATGTATACAACGTCTGCATTAAAAAATGGCCATTTTTCGGAGCACGAGCATGAGCATGAGCATGATTGACCGCCCGAGGTTGCTACTCCGTTATTGCCAGATCAGCTGTTATTACACAAAGAACCAAAGGATGATACTTGGGACTAGCATACATCCTCAATGTGTAAAAACTGGTGATCTTAAACTAAGGCAATACCGGCGCCGGCCTCGTCCGAATGCAGGTCAAATAGGGAATGGGTAGGAATATGTTGACGTGATACTCGCTTTGTTGGAAGCCGAGAACACCTCTGCACTTCCACGAGAAATCACTGGGATGTTGGATAAAATGATTGGGTTGGCAGCCGGATCCGTTTTGGTAAACGGTGTGCTGAATTCAACTGACGTCGGCAGCGAATAAGATATTTAATTATGTTCCCGATTTATTCTCTGTACAGAGATGCACATTAATGCTATTCAAATTTTGGCACCGATTTAAACCAACAGTAAGGATGCTATTGGGCCGCTCACAAGTGTAGGTGGTTTATTTCAATAGAATACAAGAAAACGTTAAGAACATCGAGTTTGAGGACCGATTTAAACCAACAGTAGGGATGCCGTTGGGGCCACTCACAAGTGTGGGTGGTTTATTTCAGCAGAATACAAAAGTATTTTAAAACACCGAGTTTGAGGACCAATTTCAACCAACAGTAGGGATGCTGTTGGGGCCACTCACAAGTGTGGGTGGTTTATTTCAATGGAATAGAAGAATATGTTAAGAACATCGAGTTTGAGGACCGTTTTAAACCAACAATAGGGATGCTGTTGAGGCCACACACAAGTGTGGGTGGTTTATTTCAGCAGAATACAAAAGTATTTTAAAACACCGAGTTTGAGGACCGATTTAAACCAACAGTAGGGATGCTATTGGGGCCACTCACAAGTGTGGAAACCACCCACACTTTCAATGGAATACAAGAATACGTTAAGAACATCAAGTTTGACGACCGATTTAAACCAACAGCAGGGATGCTGTTGGGGCCACTTCACAAGTGTGGGTGGTTTATTTCAATGGAATACAAGAATACGTTAAGAACATCAAGTTTGACGACCGATTTAAACCAACAGTAAGGATGCTGTTGGGGCCACTACAAGTGTGGGTGGTTTATTTCAACATAATACAAAGTATTTTAAAAACACCGAGTTTGAGGACCGATTTCAACCAACAGTAAGGATGCTGTTGGGGCCACTCACAAGTGTGGGTGGTTTTATTTCAACAGAATACAAAAGTATTTTAAAACACCGAGTTTGAGGACCGATTTAAACCAACAGTAGGGATGCTGTTGAAGCCACTCACAAGTGTGGGTGGTTTATTTCAGCATAATACAAAAGTATTTTAAAACACCGAGTTTGAGGACCGATTTAAACCAACAGTAGGGATGCTGTTGGGGCCACTCACAAGTGTGGGTGGTTTATTTCAATGGAACAAAGGAATACGTTAAGAACACCGAGTTTGAAGATCGATTTGAACCAACAGTAAGGATGCTGTTGGGGCCACTCGCTAAGTGTGGGTGGTTTATTTCAACAGAATACAAAAGTATTTTAAAACACCGAGTTTGAGGACCGATTTAAACCAACAGTAAGAATGCTGTTGGGGCCACTCCAAGTGTGGGTGGTTTATTTCAGCAGAATATAAAAGTATTTTAAAACATCGAGTTTGAGGACCGATTTAAACCAACAGTAGGGATGCTGTTGGGGCCACTCACAAGTGTGGGTGGTTTATTTCAGCAGAATACAAAAGTATTTTAAAACACCGAGTTTGAGGACCGATTTAAACCAACAGTAAGGATGCTGTTGGGGCCACTCACAAGTGTGGGTGGTTTATTTCAGCAGAATACAAAAGTATTTTAAAACACCGAGTTTGAGGACCGATTTAAACCAACAGTAGGGATGCTGTTGGGGCCACACACAAGTGTGGGTGGTTTATTCAGCAGAATAAAAAAGTATTTTAAAACACCGAGTTTGAGAACCGATTTAAACCAACAGTAGGGATGCTATTGGGGCCACTCACCAGTGTGGGTGGTTTATTTCAATGGAACAAAGGAATACGTTAAGAACACCGGGTTTGAAGACCGATTTGAACCAACAGTAAGGATGTTGTTGGGGCCACTCACAAGTGTGGGTGGTTTATTTCAGCATAATACAAAAGTATTTTAAAACACCGAGTTTGAGGACCGATTTAAACCAACAGTAAGGATGCCGTTGGGGCCACTCACAAGTGTGGGTGGTTTATTTCAGCAGAATACAAAAGTATTTTAAAACACCGAGTTTGAGGACCGATTTAATCCAACAGTAGGGATGCTGTTGGGGCCACTCACAAGTGTGGGTGGTTTATTTCAACGGAATACAAGAATACGTTAAGAACATCGAGTTTGAGGACCGATTTAAACCAACAGTAGGGATGCCGTTAGGGCCACTCACAAGTGTGTGTGGTTTATTTCAGCAGAATATAAAAGTATTTTAAAACACATAGTTTGAGGACCGATTTAAACCAACAGTAAGGATGTTATTGGGGCCATTCACAGGTGTGGGTAGTTTATTTCAATGCAATACAAGAATACGTAAAGAACACCGAGTTTGAGGACCGATTTCAACCAACAGTAAGGATGCTGTTGGGGCCACTCACAAGTGTGGGTGGTTTATTTCAGCAGAATACAAAAGTATTTTAAAACACCGAGTTTGAGGACCGATTTAAACCAACAGTAGGGATGCCGTTGGGGCCACACACAAGTGTGGGTGGTTTATTTCAGCAGAATAAAAAAGTATTTTAAAACACCGAGTTTGAGAACCGATTTAAACCAACAGTAGGGATGCTGTTGGGGCCACTCACAAGTATGGGTGGTTTATTTCAATGGAACAAAAGAATACGTTAGAACACCGAGTTTGAAGACCGATTTGAACCAACAGTAAGGATGCTGTTGGGGCCACTCACAAGTGTGGGTGGTTTATTTCAGCACAATACAAAAGTATTTTAAAACACCGAGTTTGAGGACCGATTTAAACCAACAGTAAGAATGCTGTTGGGGCCACTCACAAGTGTGGGTGGTTTATTTCAGCAGAATACAAAAGTATTTTAAAACACCGAGTTTGAGGACCGATTTAAACCAACAGTAGGGATGCTATTGAGGCCATCACAAGTGTGGGTGGTTTATTTCAGTAGAATACAAGAAGTATTGTTAAGAACACCGAGTTTGAGAACCGATTTAAATCAACAGTAAGGATGCTGTTGGGGCCACTCACAAGTGTGGGTGGTTTATTTCAACAGAATACAAAAGTATTTTTAAAACACCGAGTTTGAGGACCGATTTAAACCAACAGTAGGGATGCTGTTGAGGCCACTCACAAGTGTGGGTGGTTTATTTCAATAGAATACAAAGAAGTATTTTAAAACACCGAGTTTGAGAACCGATTTAAACCAACAGTAGGGATGCTATTGGGGCCACTCACCAGTGTGGGTGGTTTATTTCAATGGAACAAAGAATACGTTAAGAACACCGGGTTTGAAGACCGATTTAAACCAACAGTAAGGATGCTGTTGGGGCCACTCATAAGTGTGGGTGGTTTATTTCAGCATAATACAAAAGTATTTTAAAACACCGAGTTTGAGGACCGATTTAAACCAACAGTAAGGATGCTGTTGGGGCCACTCACAAGTGTGGGTGGTTTATTTCAGCAGAATACAAAAGTATTTTAAAACACCGAGTTTGAGGACCGATTTAATCCAACAGTAGGGATGCTGTTGGGGCCACTCACAAGTGTGGGTGGTTTATTTCAACGGAATACAAGAATACGTTAAGAACATCGAGTTTGAGGACCGATTTAAACCAACAGTAGGGATGCCGTTAGGGCCACTCACAAGTGTGTGTGGTTTATTTCAGCAGAATATAAAAGTATTTTAAAACACATAGTTTGAGGACCGATTTAAACCAACAGTAAGGATGTTATTGGGGCCATTCACAGGTGTGGGTGGTTTATATCAATGCAATACAAGAATACGTAAAGAACACCGAGTTTGTGGACCGATTTAAACCAACAGTGGGGATACTGTTGGGGCCACTCACAAGTGTGGGTGGTTTATTCAATAGGATACAGGAATACGTTAAGAACATCGAGTTTGAGGATCGATTTAAACCAACAGTAGGGATGCTGTTGGGGCCACTCACAAGTGTGAATGGTTTGTTCAGCAGAATACAAAAGTATTTTAAAACACCGAGTTTGACGACCGATTTAAACCAACAGTAAGGATGCTGTTGGGGCTACTCACAAGTGTGGGTGGTTTATTTCAGTAGAATACAAAAGTATTTTAAAACACCTAGTTTGAGGACCGATTTAAACCAACAGTAAGGATGCTGTTAGGGCCACTCACAAGTGTGGGTGGTTTATTTCAGCAGAATACAAAAAGTATTTTAAAACACCGAGTTTGAGGACTCGATTTTAAACCAACAGCAAGGATGCTAGTTGAGGCCAGCTACACAAGTGTGGGTGGTTTCATTTCAACGGAATACAAGAATACGTTAAGAACACCGAGTTTGAGGACCGATTTAAACCAACAGTAGGGATACTGTTGGGGCTACTCACAAGTGTGGGTGGTTCATTTCAATAGGATACAAGAATACGTTAAGAACATCAAGTTTGAGGATCGATTTAAACCAACAGTATGGATGCTGTTAGAGACCACATGTGTGGGTGGTTTATTCCAGCAGAATACAAAAGTATTTTAAAACACCGAGATTGAGGACCGATTGAAACTAACAGTAAGGATGCTGTTGGGACCACTCACAAGTGTGGGTGGTTTTTTTCAGCAGAATACACAAATAAGTTGAAACACAGAGTTTGAGGGCAGATTTAAACCAACAGTAGGGATGCTGTTGGGGCCACACACAAGTGTGGGTGGTTTATTTCAGCCGAATACAAAAGCATTTTAAAACACCTAGTTTGAGGACCGATTTAAACCAACAGTAAGGATGCTATTGGGGCCACTCACAAGTGTGGGTGGTTTATTTCAATGCAATACAAGAATACGTTAAGAACACCGAGTTTGAGGACCGATTTAAACCAACAGTAGGGATGCTGTTGTGGCCACTCACAAGTGTGGGTGGTTTATTCAATTGGATACAAGAATACGTTAAGAACATCGAGTTTGAGGACCGATTTAAACCAACAGTAGGGATGCCGTTGGGGCCACTCACAAGTGTGGGTGGTTTATTTCAGCAGAAAACAAAAGTATTTTAAAACACCGAGTTTGAGGATCGATTTAAACCAACAGCAAGAATGCTGTTGGGGCCATTCACAAGTGTGGGTGGTTTATTTCAATGGAATACAAGAATACGCTAAGAACACCGAGTTTGAGGACCGATATAAACCAACAGTAGGTATGCCGTTGGTGCCACTCACAAGTGTGGGTGGTTTATTCAATGGGATACAAGAATACGTTAAGATCATCGAGTTTGAGGATCGATTTAAACCAACATTAGGGATGCTGTTGGGGCCACTCACAAGTGTGAATGGTTTGTTCAGCAGAATACAAAAGTATTTTAAAACACCGAGTTTGACTACCGATTTAAACCAACAGTAAGGATGCTGTTGGGGCTAGTCACAAGTGTGGGTAGTTTATTTCAGTAGAATACAGAAGTATTTTAAAACACCGAGTTTGAGGCCCGATTGAAACCAACAGTAGGGATGATGTTGAGGCCACTCACAAGTGTGGGTGTTTATTTCAGTGGAATACAAAATATGTTAAAACATCGAGTGTTTCGGTCTTCGGTCTTCAACGATTCAAACCAACAGCAAGGAAGCTTTTGGGGCCACTCTTCAACAGAATACAAAAATACGTAGAAACATTGAGATTGAGGATCGATTTAAACCAACAGTAGGGATGCCGTTGGGGCCACTCACAAGTGTGGGTGGTTTATTTCAATAGACCACAGAAAAACGTCAAAATTCCGAATTTGACGACCTCCGAAACAAATGAAACATCCAACCACAACACCTCCCAACAAAAACATCCAGACACAATCCTATACTACTTAGAGGCGGAATGGATTTTATTCATGGAATTGTAGATGAAGTTCAGAAGGAGAGACGAGAGAACTCCTCGACCTCTCATATGTGACACATGTAATGAAATGTTATTAGAGAGAGGTTATCCTGTCGAACAACGAACACGTATCATCTAGTGCACAACCATCCGGGATTTCTGAAAATAATATTAATAGAAACAAAGCTTCATGTGATCAGAAAACTATTGAATATTTGGAATGAAATGTGAAATAATAGGGACATATTAAAATAGCAAAGTATTAGAGTTAACAGGACAAGTGGACCATAAAAAATATAAAAATATAAATAAATATATATGATAATAAAAGATCTTATTCTAAATATATAAATTAATCAAACCCCAACAAACATATGCACTGACTACAAGGGCAAACAATGGAAATGATAAAAATGACAGTAGTCATTAGCAAACGTGAACTCAGCAAACAACCAGGAATAATGCACATGCCTCACAACGCGGGCTAGAGAGTCAAAACCCACAAAACTGCAGAAATGCGCAGCTGAAAATTAAAATTATTACCAAGCAGAGGAAACGTTTACTAATATATTTATCAATTATGCCTAGATGAACCTGAAAGTACTGAAATTTGTTTCAGACAGCGAACGGTGCACAGGTTTGCGTGGACAAAACGTCAAAATACTCCACAGAGAACATGACAAATTAACAAGAGGCGGGGCATTAAATAGGGAATGATTGACAGTAGTTGTTGAATTTAGGGTTAACCTTTCTTCGGGAAGAAATTGTTTCATATGCCTCTCTCCCTTTCCGACGCAAATCCCTCCCTCCGACGCAATAAGCCGAAAACTGGAAAATCCCACAAGCGCCAGTCGATTCCAGTCTTCTTTCGTACGTTTGCACTGTGGCGCATCCGTTCATGTTTGCCAATATTTCTTTGTGCTATTTATTGTATGTTTGAATGGAGCAATACTATTTAAAACACTATACTTAGCTGAATGTTTGATCCCGTATCCAATTGGAGAAATGTGAGCAAATCACAGGTTCATAGGTTTTTTTCACATTAGGTAGAACCTTATTTCTTTTTAAGTACTAACAGATACATATGGAAAATATGGCTGACAAAGTCTTTTCCACTGCGATCAGAACAATGTATCTCTTTGTGTGTCGTATTTTTTTTCCATAGAGAACCTTCGTTTTAAAACTATTAAGTTCAAAGCTTTCGAATACATTCCATCCAAATTGGCTCCGATACAACCGCAAGCTAGCAACACAAGAAACTTTCATTACACTACCACTACAACGACACCAGCTCTTCTTGCGTTGTTGATTCCGCTAGCATGACAAACCATGACGACGGAGAGCGGATGAAGAAATTTTATTCAATTGAGGACACTTTTTTTCATTTTCACTACCTGGGCCCACGTTTGAGTGAGATTTTGGATGCTCAACACTGGCACCACACTCCGAGAAACACTTCACGACGAAATTGTAGCGCATTACGGGTGACAATCAACAAAAAATTGCAAATATCACACGCGCGAACTGGTTTGCAACCATTTGGATCCACAGCGCAGTCAACTCTCTTTCACAGAAACTATTTGTACAAGCTCACTTAAAATCCGCAATAAGTTGTTCACAATTCTTCAATGCGCTTCACTCCATTTTTGATAATTTTTTTACAAATTTACAAATCAGTCGCGAGAAACAACCAAAATTGTCGACGAACTTTTAAGGCATGTACTAACGAGCACGAAATGCACACCGGAGGAGAAAAAACACGTCTTCTTCGCTCAACAGCACAGCCTACTCTATCTTAAAAAAATGGCCATTTTTCGGATGGTGATAAAAAAAGCTAAGACAGATAATTGTTTTTGACAAATTTTCCATGGAAGGTAATTCAAGCTAATAATTCAAGCTAGGTAATAATTCAAGCTTACTTGAAAAAAAAATTTACGACCTTGCGAGCGGCCTTCCGCCAGTTAACCGGAACATTCGCCATAGCGGACGAAAGCATGCGTGTAGGCATGTTTTTGAGTTCTTTTTTCGTTTTATTTATCAATTCCTCCTCAGTGTTCGCGAAAAAATTCTAGTAGTAGATCTTACGCTTCAGGTTAGCCCAGAAATTCTCGATGGGACGCAGCTGGGGGACGTTGGGCAGGTTCGCCGACTTGGGTACCATATCGATATTCAGCCGCTCCATCTCTTCCAACGTTCGCTTCGAGTAGTGGGCCTGCCAGTCGTTGTCATCCAGGGTGAGGTAGGTCAAGTCGTCCATCACCACCGCCACGTCGCGATTGGTCGGTAAAATCGAGTTGACAATCTTATTCAGCCGCAGTGGCAGCCGCTGCGTCATTGCCTGCAGCTCCGAAACCAGTGGACACGATTTCCACTTCTGGACACGTATGTTCATGTTTCCCAGGTACTTTTGCACTGTTTGGACCGTTGAACAGAACTCCCGGCCAAGCGCACGCAGCGATGTAGCCACTTTTCCCTCTGTCTTCTTCTTCAGCATCCTTTGGAGCTTCTTTTTGCTCAGGGTCGTCGGCCGTCCGGGGCCGGGCTTTCTTTCGATGCCCTGATTGTAGTCTAATAGTGCCAAGATGTTGTAGATGCCGAAACATGCGTATCCGGCGTCCACGAAGTGTCGCACGATGTTCGTTTTCTCACGGTGGGGTGCCGTTCTTTGAACGCGCACACTTCTGAACGAAGTTACTTCACTGTTTTTGCCATCACGGTTAGAGTTCGACTGACAGAGCTGTCAATTTGGTCTGCTAACTCATGGGCTACTATGATTGATGCTGCATGGGTAGTTTTGTCAGAGCGGGTAAAGTAAACCCATAAAAATTCGGCATCTTAAGTCCATTTTTTGTTTAGTTCAAACGTTAAATGGGAAATTCCATTTAAATTTCAGCCAGATAATGTCTGAATCTAGTATGTTGTATGGATTGTAAACATTGTTGTGTGGCGCATGAAAGATTGCTAACAATTTAATTGTTTACGCTACCTTTGGCTTGCACTTAAACGAGGGGAAACTTTTAGCGCCTGTTAAAATTCATATTTTTTTCTGTGTATTCAAGAAAAGATGTAAAATTACGTAAGTTTTCTACAATCAGCAAGTTTCCAAACTGCAAATTTCCAATCCAATGTGTTCATGATTAAAATGATGATCGCATTTCTTTCGTCTGATTCCTAGATTTTCATGGCATTTTGATTGTGTGTACTGGTTCCGGCCTTCCCTCAACTAAATCAGTACACTTGCAGCCACAAAGCAACACTATGCTGGAGCTATTTCGAGGGGGGGGAATTTCGTATAGGATCATTTCTCGATTTTCTGGAACTTGCCACACAATCATGCTCAGAAAAAAATGGTATCTGTCAATAAATAACCGTGCCAATAAATTTAGAATACTTTTTTGAAAGTACTCACTTGGAAATTATAAATTTTACTCGAGACGTTATTTAAACTTTATATACGTTAAGGAATGCAATTTTTTTTTTTTTTTGTTAGATTAAATTGACTTACTCGTCTCTTTTGACTGATTCTTATGTTTTAAAGCCGATTTGCATGCGTTGGTTACAAACCACAGACTTGACATTTTGGTATTAACAATAAGATAATCGTGATAAGCATTTTGCTTGAAAGAGAGGAGAACTGATTATTTTGGATGCGGTATGACTGTGGTTTAATTTAGTTCAAACCATTGCATCAAGAGTAGACAAATGAATGCAAGTCAAGTGCATCACATGTACAAAGGCAGAACGGGTTGTCGGTTCAGCAGAAACAGGAAATCAATTTATCTTCGGCAGATTTATTGTCGGTTTTTGCATAAAACCGATAAGGAGTAAACTCGATGACCGTAAAATAATGAGGAAATTAATATTCAACTACACTGATGGATGACAACACAAGATTCCTAGCCTAGCAGACCATGTCTTCGATTTCCTCTTGTGAGTATTTCTTAATTTCCGGTTCCTTGTAGCAGAACGTTCAATTCGTTCAACTGCAAGTTCGCTGTGCTCCTCACTGTTCGTAAAAGTTATGATTGTCCTGTGACAGTCAAAATTGAAATTGCTTGTAAATTGCAATTATTCTTGCTTTTTCGATGATGGCCATGCGATGCTGAAGTAAACGTTTACCAAAAAAACAGCAACGAACAAACTTGTACGATGATGGTGCACTTTACGGGACGATTTGAGGGTAGAAATTTGCCATACATATTGCCGCTTTGGTCTACACATATCTGCATTGGCTCCAGCAACCATCATATCCATTGCATTCAGGCGAGAGAAAAGACATGCAGGCGAAAAACATGAAAGTAATAAAACGGATCATTTGAAGCTTAATCTACCATGGTAGCAATTGCAAAAAATGCCGAATAACGTGAACGAGCACGTTGGCTTATGCCATATGTGTATGTGTGTGCGTGTGTTTTTTATATGGTGGAACTTTTGAAATGGCACAGTGTTCAAAATCTGCTCAATCCTGCTTGCAGTTAAACGCGTGCAGCTCAGGTGCCCTTGTTGGTAGTCTAGCTCGCCCGGCTCTAAACTCATGTCTCCCTGGGACTATGATCTAGCGGCTATTTTCATTAATGCTGGTTCAACCCTGCTACTTGATTGGGCTCAATTGACATGCTTTTCAATTTCTCCTCAAATAGAGATGCCACTAGTGACTGATATCTGTTTCCATAATGTTGACTATGCTTAAGTGCAGTTGCTGTGCACTGAGATCTGCATTGATGTTCATAGGATATTCCTCATATGTAGCCGTGTAATTATGCTGTAAGTTCATTTATAGTCGGTTCAATTAAAACAAAATTTTTATTGAAAGTCTGGAACCTTTCCTGAAAACAGAACCTTGAAAAGTATGGCCATCTACGTGTTCATTCTATCGTCTTAAAACCGTTTATTGTAAATGAGAAATATTTTGTTGTTATCCGCAGCTCAAAGAAGCCTCAGTCTGAAATACAATCTAATAAAGGTTTAATCAAACACGTTTTAACTGGCTTTTACCACTTTCATGTATCATTAAAATTTATAAAAAATAAAAAATAAATGAAGGGTGTTCCGATCAAAATGTGCTTAAACAGTTATGTGTGGGAGTCGATCAAAGTTTTTAATAATAAGTCAAATTCTTTTTCTTTTTCATGTTCAGTTAAGACATCATACAGGAGGGATATTCAGCTTAGCTTCCTTTTAACCAAATGCGAATTGCCGGGTCTTCTGTTTAACACCTGCCAAAAGATTTTGTACAGTCTCCTTGTCCACTTTATTCGCCGCAGAACGCCAGTTTGTCTTGAACTATTTCTCGATCACAACAACTTTTTGAGTCTTCTTAAGGTGCCGCTTGGCAATGGATCGATATTGTTCGATTGTGTGGAGCTCTGGCGTGTTGGGACGGTTCTTGTCCATGGGTACTCTATGGACTTTTCTTCAAAATGGCAAGAGGCCAAATCCAGCCAAAATAGAACGCAATAATAGTGCCGCTTCAGCAAAGGTACTAGACGTTTTTGTAAGTTTCCGCTATTTAAAGCCTTTGTGAGTGCATTCTTCAAAGGTGCGCCGCTTAATCAGTCAAAACCATCACCACGAAGAGGTGATCTACCAGCGCTACGGGTCTTTTGCGGGGTTTTTTTTTCGACATTCTCACAACGCGTTCCACCCATTGTATCCTTCCACCTTTAGCGAGGTTCTGGATACCGCGTTCGCCATACAGCTGCGCCAGCTTGTGATTCATCCTTCTCATCCATAGGCCGTTTTCACATACGTTGCCAAAGGTGGTCTTAAGCACGCGTCGTTCGAAAACTCCAAGCGCTTGCAGGCTCTCTTCGAGTATTGCCCACGTCTCATGCCTGTAGAGAACTGCCGGTCGGATCGACGTTTTGTTTAACGTTTGCATTAAAAAATGGACCAAAATTGCTGATTTTTCATGGATTTACCTTCACCCGCACTGACGAAACTATCCATGCAGCATCAATCACAGTAACCCATGAGTTAGCAAACAAAATGTGACAGCTCTATCAGTCGAATTCTAACCGTGATAGCAAAAACAGTGAAGCAACTCCGTTCAGAAGTGTGCGCGTTCAAAGAACGGCACCCCGCTGCGTCGAAAACGGACATCGTGGGGCACTTCGTGGACGCCGGATACGCCCGTACCGGCATTGTTACCGTTTTGGTTCCTCTACCCTACTAAGCCAGTCCTGAGCGAGAAAAGCAGGAGATATTTAAGTGAGTGAGAAATAGGAATAGTAGAGTCCGTCATAAATGCGTTCAAACTGTATATGCTAAGCTGAGCTAAAATCTAAAACCTAAAAGTGCTTGGAACTAATCATTATTGGCAAAGTGAAAACAATATTATAGTTAAATAGTGAAGTGAGGAAGAACCTACATATAGAAATTTCGAAATCGTAGTCAGGTTTGCTATTATTATCCACCAAACCCAGTAGCAAATTCACAACCCTAAGACCACCTCTTAAATCCCTCCACAGGACTCATTAATTACGGGTTAACAAGGCAGTACCGGCCGACTACCGCCATTGTCAAGCCGCCGAGAGCCTTTCAATAAGTACGAAGGTGTGTCGTCACCTGCACCAATTCCGCAAGTGTCCGTTGTTCGCTGGGAAAACGCACGTGCCACTGGTTTCCAAACGACGCTATCAAGCCACGTCGTGACGGCCATCAGTGACCACCCCAATCCAACCTTGAGCAGGATCGGAAACCACGCCGTCACAGCCGTCGGCAAAGCTGCGATTATCATCGTGCTACCGCATATCCCGGAAAAATAAACCCAAAACCCGCCGCGACACTCGTCGGGCAACGCGCCGAGTGCATCCACCAAGCCATCCTTGATCAGGCGATCGAGACCCGAGCAGCAACACCACCACCGAGAATGCCCAACGCAGCAGAACCAAATCATTGCTAGCCAGCCACACGACCACACTAACGCCCCCCTTCCCCCTATACACACGCATCGTGTGAGTAAAGTAATAAACGATAACTAGAAGGAATTGAGTGGTGTTTTGTCCGTCTGATCAGTGCACACTGGGCCAGAATGAAAAATTAGTAGGAATACATTATTTTCACTAAGAAGATGCAACTTTAGAACAAAACTGTCTTCGGCAAAGTTGCAGTTAATAATTAGGGCTTAAATTTGATATCAGTTTCAGTTAGGGTGGTCCTTGAATATATTGAAATAAAAATTCTATCTTTCACATTTCTTGACATAGTGCAATACAGTGTTCCACAAAGTTGTTTCTTATTAAATTTAAAGCAACTTTGCTTTAAGAATCATAGTCGTAGGTCTTTTGTGTCATTAGTTATGATCATTTTAAAGCTTAAGATTAGGGTGGCCCTGAAAAAAATAGTATTTTTCGCCTAACTTTTTCATTTTAAGTTTTATGAAAACGGTGTTCTGAGCAAACTTTTAGAACTTGTTAAAATACACACTTTGGTGAAAAAAAAAAACGTAATTTTAAACATTTGTTCAAAAGATATCTTGATTTTAGTCCAAAAATTACGATTTTTTCAAATAATATTATTTTTCAAAGGGGGAAAAACGGGGATGCAAATACAATTGCATATGAATGGCAAAGACAAGAGGTCTCTTTTGTATATAAATACACAGGTGAATTTGGAAGAATTTGAGGTTAAATGGTATCATGAATGTATTGTTTTTTTTTAAATAAAATTCTTGATTTTTGTTAAATGTTGATGGCAATGACGAATAAATCACCATATTTCAATAAAAAACTAATATTTGCAATGTGTTCATTTTCAGAATTAACAAACATGCCAAAAACGTACCAAAATTTTAAATTGTGCAAAAGTATAGTGCGCCATTTAAAAGTGAAGAAGGCTGCCATTTTATTCACGTCTTGCTAGCTTTCAGATTTTATCAAGCGCTGAAAATTTCTGAATGGTTTTATAATAACGTTTTTTAAATTATTCAATCATTTGCTAGTACTCTAAGTCTCGAGTGTGTTTATGCTTTTGCACATTCTTTGTTATATGGTGGGACTTAAAAATATAGCCTTTTTGCTGTTACTTTTTTATTTCAATTTGAAATTGAAAACACTGCCGTGATGCGTTTAAGGGCATAAAATTACGCAAATTTTGAATATACAAGATAGTTGCTAGTTATTATAGAAAAAAATTGTAGGGGCTCAAGTGTAAAAAAAATACGATATTGCAAGATATCTTATTCCCTTATAAATATTTGCAAACACAGAGTACGTGAACTGAAAGTACAAACTTCCATTTACAAGATCTTTGCAAAATTGTTTGTCCCCTTAAGGAGAAAAACTCGTTTTAAAACTGGTAGTTTTGTATTTTTTTCTGCATAATTTTCGATCAGCAGCATCAACAATTATCATCAAAGAGCGTAACAACGTGAGTTTTTTTTTATGAAAATGTTTATATTTTTATATTAACCCATCTCCATTTATTTACTTATTTACATATATCACAGACAAACAGACATAACACAATGAACATTTTGCACTACAAATCATTGTCACTAACACACCTGCGCCATCTGTTGAGCACACTGTGATTGATGATAAAGCTGAACAGATGGCGGTAGTGTGTTAACGTTAAACGTAAGAAAATCGAGAATACGCGCTACCGTTCTAAATTCCTCTGAGAATTGCACTCATGCTGATACAGCTTAGTCGGGCAACACAACACACGACCAGTGGTGTCTCAATACCGAGAGTGGCACATAAGCCACTGTGTTTGTGGGGCAATTTTCCATTTGCGAAAGCAACGTACGGTTACAAAATAAATCTCAGATTATACGAGAAAAAAATACGTTCAAACTGAAAGAATACGGCGTAGTTTAAAGATGAATATTTTGTCTATGAAATGCTTTTACACAGAAAGAATAACCATGATAGAAACTAACAATCCGAAGGTTAGATTGATACATACACCTACGTTTTATTTTGCAGAATATACGCACATCAGCAAACGAAAATATTTTAACTACCCTTATTCCGAAAAAAAAACCGTAAATGCACAATTTCTTTTAAATTTTCATTTATTCAGTTGCCAACGTAGCAAGGCACCGGGTTCAGCTAGTGTCTTATGCATTTTGTTTGACCCCCAAACCCTAACTGCTTCATTCTAATATTTTCAAAGTAAACAAATCTTGTTTCCGACATTTTGTGTTGTCTTGTCCGCCTTGACACCCTGAAAAAGTTTGTTGCTGACTCCTGGTCATATGGGTTTCCAACGATAGGGGTTTCCACCACGCTTGTGCATCGAAGCACCCTTAAAGAAACTTTAAAGTAAAAAATTGAAACTGTTGGATTCGTGCTTGACAGTTTATGCTTCACTTGATCCTTTATCAACGCTAGGAGTGTTTCAGGTTTTTTTTTCAATGAAGCTTTGGTTAGCAACCAAAATGTTAGGTGAGTTATAAATACGGCACAACAAGAATCATCATCTTGAAGGTTTTAACACCCGGTACAGAAGTGTCAAAACATAAGAAAATAAATCTGGATGAATCTATTGAGCACTTTCTCGGAACTCATCAATCCTCTTTTTTTCAATTAAGTCATTCAAAACTAATTATGTCGAAAAATGCTATTTCGATCGAATGATGCGCTAATCTCTTCTAAGAAGCCAAACTATAGCTTCTCGGAATACAATTTGATGGATTGCTACAGAAAAAGCATACGTATGAGAGGTCAGTTCAAACCATAAGTGCATAAATCATTAAAAAAAAACAAAATAATACACTCAATCAGCATGATTTAAATCCATGCGATAGCTGGTAATGCATTCATCATTTTCGGAAAATTTAACTAATTTAGATATGACACGGAAAGAATAATAGCCGAATGCGTGCTGGAGTGCATTCGTCCGGTGCCAGAATGGCGTAGGCTCACGATTTATGAAATGGAAAATGAACAAATGGCTTTGCTTCTCCCATCAGCCACTCCCGGGGACGGAGCGTGAATCATTGCAACTGGAGTGGCAAATAAAACTGCCGCACAGGTGACAAAAGTATTATTTATTGGATGTGTTCTTTGTCTATGAGCTGAAAATCGTGCTCTGTGGGATCAAGGAACTGTAAAATGCTGCACTGATTATGAATTATGGTTTATACATCCACGAACGACACAAATCAGTTTGACAGCATGTTAACTTTACCCAGGAACGTCCCTCGAGATACAAACGAAAGCAATATTAAAACAGATTTAAAGGGGTAACCGTTTAAAATCCACATACACAAAATTAAGTCTCAAAATTCAAGTTTTTATCCGATTATCACCAAATTTCCAGGAAGTAAAAAGAAACAATTTTAAATTATTATGTGAAGGGAAATATTCGCTCATCACTATCAGGCCCGAAGAGTGGACAGTAATTTTTGCTAGAATGAAAGCTATGAAGAAAAAGAGTTGATAGTTCCGTCAGTGTACGGCAGGTTGTGAAATTTGAATAGAAGTATTGCAAATAGTAGTATAGTAGTATATTAGTAGTATACGGCTTGGATATAGTAGTACTAAAAAGTAGTGCAAAAATAAACCCATAACGAGAGTGCTTCCCTCCCACAAACACAGATAAAAAGAAACACTGAATTTTCTGCGTTATGTAATGCACATAAAGGGAATGCTAGATTTGGCAGAACATAATGAGATATTTCATGTAAATTTAAGCCAGACAACGTCTAAATCTAGCCAGTTGTATGAAAGATTGCAAACAATATCGTTGTTTACGCTCATTTGGCTTGGAATTACGCGAGGGGAAATTTTACGCGCTTGTTAAAATTAATTTGTTTTTTATGTGTAGGCAACAAAACAGAGTGTGTAGAAATAACCGCTAGAACCATCACAAACAATTGGTAGTACATGAGCACGATCAGGCGCGCATTTTTTGCCTGTCAAGGTGGCGGATTTATTAGGTTTTTTTCGACAAAAATGAATCAGGTGGCATTTTTCCAAAAAAAGTCATAATTTTTGGTGTGAATACTCAAAATTTCAAAAACTGCATTTTTACCATTACAAGAAAAGGTAAAACATACAATCAAAATCAAAGCAATTTATATAATCAAAGTAATTTAAAATGTTTATTCATGTGTAATTGATCCACTCGTAGCCTTTTTCACGTGGTTTCATAGTAAAAGTGGAAAGTATCGCCCGTGTTAAAAAAAAACCTCTTTGTACAAGATTAAACCAAACAATGCAGTAGAACACAATACAAAAGAATCACAAATAAATAAAAAAAAATCATTTTTTCGAATCATGTCCGCATGCCTTTGCACGATAATGTACACGTTGTAAGTGTTTCCAGAGAATTACTCATTCCATGAGTGAAAATAGGTGATTAACAAATCAATCAAAACTTTGAATCACTGACAACTTGCTATAAATATACGATGGCCTCATGATTCTTCACCTTTCAAACATATTCTATGACTCCCCATTTAAACTGGCAGATGTTGCATTGCTAAACCTAGTTCGGGCAAGTGCTTGCACTAGAGCAGCCTCTATCAGCATTCATATCGTCAGAAGCACATAAACATGGTAGAATAAAATTTCATCAGCAGCCATATGCATTTAATGTGTCTGCTGTGCTTCTCCTACGTTTCTATGTCTTGGATGCTCAGCTATTTTTAAGGGAGATAGTTCGTTCATAAACGGATGGTTAGATGCTTGTGGTGGAGTAATCCTTGGAAAATGTAGACTCGGTGTAGGTTGAACTAAAAAGCAATATGTTAGCAGATCTTAAAACGAAATGGCTTTTCGGCTTTTTGGCTTGTAACAGTGGACAAAAAATCTTTATTTTATTTCTAAACAGATTGCTGTGATTGAAGTGTATTTTTAAATTTGCTGCTGATTGCTGCGATTAATTCGTGTCTCAATGTTCCTTCTTTAAACTTTTCTGATAGTACACCAGCTGTGGTTCGATATTTTGAAAGCTTCAGCTTGTTTTATGAGCATGTCCGCAACCAAACGACGGAAAGTAGACAACGGTTAGCACTTCTTGTTGAAAGGAGTTCTTGGTAAATTTGGAACATGGAACTGGATTTCGACATTCGACAGCTCAGATGCCAGAGGGGATAGATGGTACTTTGATGACCCTCTTACAATTAAATTTCATATTTTAGCTCGTGTACGTCCTTCATCAGCTTTTTAACCCAGAGAAATTCTTCTTCTTCTCTTTATGATAAAGCGACACAAATTTGCTTACTTGTCACCCAACTGATCGCGCCACTAGCGAATGGGTTCTTGAAACTGCTGCTTGATTGTCTGTCCGATGATCATCTGCCTTATGTGTTTCTACAAAAGCCTTCATATTAACGTTCTTGCTGCCCAAATTTATTCAAAAATGTTTCTGCGCTAGGTGATACCGCATAAAGCACTTTGTTTTAGTTAAATCCACTGTGTTGTGGGTACTTATTTTTCATTAAACTAACAAAACACTAATCTCAACATCCACCACCAACCAAACTGAAGTCCAAACTATGTTTTGGTAGCTTGCAACATTTCTCCTCCATTGCTTAACGTTAGCCGCTGTCCATCGGGGTCAGTGATAGCTTTGCCAAATTGCGACGCTAGTCACTGGATGAACTGTTGGTTGAGCAGAAATGTCTATTCTTTACCTGCTCCAGATACTGTCAGAACCTGACGTAAGTTGCCGACAGAAGTGGTTTTGAACTGTTTTGGCAACGCTTCCAGTATAGCGTCGAATCTGCCTTTAGTTTCACACATGTTGTCGTCTACGCAGGAGAGGATTAATACTTGTTTGTAACCATTGCAATGCATTGATTCAAAAGTACAGGCACACGCGTCTGCCATCTATTGGTCCGAATCGCTTGAATACGCCGGGTACGCCGTTTTAACGTCGACGTGTCCAACTACAAGTTGATGACCAGTAATGCGAAAAGTTTTGTCACCGTAATTTGATCGTTGTGAGTTCCAAACATCTGGCTGAATCTTTGAACATGTAGCACATCCGTTTCTGACTGAACTTACACTTAAACTGTCACTAAATGGTCATGTCCATGTCCAAATGTCAATGGTCCATGTCGAGATCTGTAGTAGCAATCGCATTTCTGCCTTCTTCATTTCGTTTTCAACTCCTTTCAACACTTCGTCATACGTTCTTGGTTCTGCAGCTAAAGCCACATGGTTTGTTCGCGATACCGCTGGAAGGCGGCACCTTTGTTTGGCCACTCTGATCTTCACACGATGGTTACTTTAAAATTTTCATGAACGGACTCGTCGTTTGAACTAAACTCGATATCGATTGGGTCTGAAATCTCATCGTCTTCTAAATTACTTACCTTGGGGACTTCGTGATCTATCGCTTGCATCGGAGAAAACGGCTGGAAGACATTCATTCAGATAACTCTCCATTCGGATTTGGATTGTCGGTATCGAAATGGACCAACCGCTGCTCAAAGAAACCAACGTTACCTAATGACCAACTTGTTAGTGGTCATAGCGATGTAAGTTTTGTGATTGTTGTAATTGTCGATGAACGTCAGTTCCTTCGCCTTAGCAGATGGATACATTATATGCACTCAAACTTTTTCAGATGTTAGACATTCGGTTTGCATCCTCGCCAAGGTTCATATGGAGTGCTCTTTACAGCTCAAGAATTAAGTGGTTCTGCAGACCGTAGCGATAGCTTTAACTCAAAATCTTGTTGGCATTCTGCATCGTGCACTCCAGACATTTTAATGACGTATCGACTCCGTTTTGCTGTGCCAGCTATCCAGCGGTAAACTCAGGATGGATTCCGTGCTTACGATAGATCTCCATCAGTGTTTTACTTAAGTACTCCCATCCCCGATCAGCCCTGCAGCACTTGTTATACTTCCCGAACTGTTGAAGTAGGCGATGGTTAATAGTAAAGGGTGTCCACAGTTTAATTGCATCACTTTCAATAAGCTGCAACATTTCGCCCTTTGGTTGATTTCAACGAAATTTTGGGTGAAATGGTTCCGGCGTGTGTAAACAATCTGCGTGAGTTTCATTGTGAAATGTGTCATAGTTTCAAAAATGGAGTCGAAGAAACAGCAAGTGTGCAAGAATATTAAAAAGTGTTCCGTACTGTACAACAAGCGAGTGGTTGCTGCCTTTAAACGCAAACCCTGTTCCGTTCGGGATATCGCGAAAAAACTGCACGTGACCAAAAGTTTCGTGCAGAAAGCCAAGAAACAAATCGGGCGCCGTTCATTCAAAGTTCAAAAAGCTCCAAACCGCAATGAAAAGCAGAATAGGATAGCTAAAACACGTAAGCTTTACACACAAATGTTGACGAAACAACACTGCTGCATCACGTAAGAGAGGACTTTAAAAAAAAATCCCGGTAACCAGTATGTGATTGCAAAAGACAAGTTTGATGTCAAAGTTCCCCAAGAAATTTATGATTTGGCAGCGGATTTTTTCATGTGGGAAACGGAGCAAGCCTTTCGTGACAACTTCAACTATAAATGGTTAAGTATACATAAATCAATGCCTGAAAAAAAACTACTGCTCTCGTTTCTCAAAACACAAAACTTTCCTAAATTTGTTTGGCTGGACCTAGCCTAGTTCTGGAGAGGTACAAGGCGAATGGATCTTAATCCCCCAAACTCTCCAGAATTGTGGCCAAATGAAAAATGTTGGACTATAATGAGGCACGAGCTTCGTAAGCATTCTAAAATTGTCACTACAGAACAGGGAATGTTGAAGTCATGGTTGAAAGCGGACAAAAATGTAATTTCAAAATCTTATGCGTGGTTTTAACAAGAAATTTTGAGCTTTTTGATTTGGCAAAAAAAATACAGTGAAATAAAAATACCAAGATTATACTTTTTTTTAAATCGCTGAATATTTCATTGCAATAGGTTGAGAGACTTGTTTTTGAGGACGTGTTTAAAGTGATGGAAGTGATGGAGTTAAAAGTGGACACCCTTTATAAGATGCTGGCTGTATATTACAAATATTTCATAAAATGATTCAGTAATGAACATAACCAATAACCATATAACTTATTTAGAGTTTGCTTTTTTTGCAATCTCTGCCCATTTTGCTGGCATGTAATGATTTACCTATCACAGTCATCATTCTTTAATAACTAGTTGTTCAATGCTGGTAATGTTTTGATAAATTTCAATCAGTGCAGGAAAGTATTCCTTATGTTCTATTGCCCTGGATAGAGTCCCTACAAATCGATAGGAATCAAATAATTTTGTGAAAGTCTAAGTGAAATGTAGCAGCATGTGGCTGCAAAGTATGTGGTTCCATAGCTATTTCCTACGCGTTAATGATAGTGGCTCTTTCAACCATCGTAAAAAATACAACCAGCGCCGTATCATCATTAAAACCAAACGGCTCTTTTCAAGGCCACCAAATGCTATCTAAGGAGTTTACAATTTAATTTTCTTACAAATTTACTTCCTAATGCTGGTCTAACGTTTAATTATCACAATTTTGACCTAGACGTCTATCGGAAATAATAGACTTCGAATGTCCCAACAGATCACAACAATCTACAAGGCAGTAAGTATAAGTTCAATCATATCAACAGAATGTGCATTCTCGCTCCACCATCTCGGAAGGCAAGCAGTTCCAGCAGCAAGGTTCGGAAGAAGAAAACGTTTCCTCCAAACGGATAAGCATTATTAACAGCTCTGTCAATAACATTTCCGAGCGTAGCTTCCCGGCTAACTTAAATCAATTGACGTCTCTAGAAATTCAAACCACCGTTTGATCCTGCTGCCGGGAGCGCTAGCCAAACACGCGGTTTCTGTGCGAACCGAAGCCGTAGCCAAATACATCAACTTCATGGCGAAATGAGGTGGTAGCAGTAGCTGTTCCCTTGAACCCAAAATGGCCTTTTTCAGGGCCTCCAAAATAACTGGAAATGAAAGTTGACATTTCTTTGAGAGTGCTGGGGGCTGCGTTTCGGAGAGTTCGTACCTTGTACCTTGTAGTTAATTTTACTTAATACTAGGTTGCCTGAAAAGTCCCTCTAATACCAAACACGAAAACAATTTTTTTTGCCAAATCCGGGTTTATTGCTCAACATACTCTCCTTTTACATCGATACAACGAGTCCAGCGATTTTCTAACTTTTTGTTATCCCATCCGAATAGTACTCCTTCGGAAGTCCTTCAAAATAGCCAACGGTTTCAGCTATGAGCTCAACATTTGTTTTAAGTCGCTTACCGGTGAGCCATCTCTTTAGGTCTGGCGAATACGGTGGATGGGGAACCAATTGATACCGAATTTCATTGAATGATGAATGAGCAGGCGCATTGTCGTGATGATAGAGCACACTTTTTCTCTGCAAATGCGGCCGTTGTCTCTGGACTTCATCCTTCGAACGCTGCATAGTATTCGGCTGTTAGGGTTTTACATTTTTCAAGATAATCGATGAATATTACACCTTGCGCATCCCAAAACACGGAGGCCATAAACTTTTCCGTCGATTGTTGGGTTTACGGGCGCTTCGGAGAACTTTCGCCCGGTAAAATCCACTTTTTTGCCTGCTGCGATGACTCTGGTGAGTAGTAAAGGATCCAAGTTGCATCCATGGTTAAAAATCGGCGAACAAACTCTTTCGGATTGTGTGTAAACTTGCTCAAATTCTCCTGAGGGTTTGTAACACGAATGCGTTTTTGATTCATTGTAATCAAACGCGGCACCCATCGCGCGCAGAGCTTCTTCATACCCAAAACAGAATGCATGATGTTGTCAACTCGTTCCATTCAAATGCCTAAAGCCTTAGCTAGCTCTCTCAATTTCAGTTTTGGATCTTCCAATAATTTGTCATAGATTTTATCGATGTTCTTTGTTGAAGTGACCTCATTAGGACGTTCAGAACGCGGTGCGTCAACGGTGCTCGTACGGCCACAACGAAAATCAGCAGACCACTTATGAATCGTTTGAATCGACGGAGCAGAGTCTAGAAAATTCTTATTCTTTGGTTTCGGCAGCCGTTTTCTTGCGTAGAAAATAGTATTTTATCAAAATTCGGATTTTTGCTTTTAAAAAAAAACTTGCTATCGGTCTTTTCTCACTGTTGTCACTAATGAATGCGTGGACAGAAATGGCGGACATTTTGACAGCCGTCATTCAAGGAGTGAAGCTCATAGAAAATGGTTTCCAGTTTCGATTACCGAAGCCATCTGTAGGAAATTGAAGGGACTTTTCTGGCAGCCTAGTAATGAGATAAAATATGTCCATTTTCTTTATTACATGAGGTTTCTTCTAACGGGTATTTTTTTACCTATTGTATGACTGATTATGACAGATAGGAATGCTGTTTGAAAATGGGTGTTTTTTAACCATTAATGGGGTTTTCCAAATAACCGTGTTCAGCACTGACTGTGATCGTCTACTAATGCTAGAAAATAACAAAATCCACTCAACAAAGGTGTCTCAAATGGTCCATGCACGTCCGAACGGATGAGGTCTAACGGTTCGCTGATCTTTTTCTGCTTGGTGGTCTCGGGGAAGGTAGATCGATCTTGTTTTCCTTTCACACAGAATTTGCCACCTCCATGTATCCCGCAGTCAGCCACCGTCTTCCCATTGACAAGTTTTTTTCAGTTTATTCAGGCTTGGGTTTATTCAGTCGGACTTTGCTTTTAGTTTGGTCAAAGCAAGCACTGGCAAGACTTGGTCTCTGTTTTGGCACAGACTTTACGTGATAAAGAGGAATGTTATTCGTGGTTCCAGAACCGTTCACATAATTAATAACGACAGGTCCAGTTTCAATGACCGCGAATACATGTTCGTCTGTTATGCTGTCACGTTCTGCTTTTACGTTCTTCGTTCTGACTTCTGGCAATCGACTGCCGTTTCAATGTTGCTTGGTACCTCGTACCTTGTCTAATAAAATTCCTCGGACTGGATTTTTCCTTAAGGCATCACGCGGGAATGTTCCAAGATCGGTAGTCAACGCATTGAATAAATTCAATAATTCTGGTAAAATAACAGCCAGTATCCTGCACAGATTCGTTTATGGATCCTTCATTTAGGTGAAATACTTATCAATATCGTCACTTCCCGCGTATCGGGTCTCGCACAGAAAACCCTTTTTGTCAGACTGGCCTTCTGATGGTTTATGGTCAACGCTGCCCATGCTTTCCGCCATGCTGCACTGCCTGTGTCACACGAATGACACCAAATTGGTATTCTTCCAGAAGCAGCAACCCCGGTGAACGTACCTTCCATTCATTTGCAAAGCTGTGAATCTTGTGGATAGTGATAGCCTGGAGCAAACTGCCGTTCGGATTGTTCTGCCGCAGTTTGCTCTTTATGTCTGCTGCATTTACATTCGGCCAAACAGTAACCCGGAGAATTACACGAGGCACGTGGAATCAGTCAACCAAATTCAACATCGTGCCGATTCCCGTGATATCATCGACTGCTTTGAAGGCTACAATCTGCCGCATTTAATATGGCAGTTTGATGAACAGTTTTTGGGATACTTGCCAGTTAACGCGTCAACTGAACACGAACTTGCCTTAGTCGAGTCTTTGTTATCAGCTGGCCTCCATCAAGTCAATGATCTTCTGAATACGAACGGTAACCTACTTGACATGGTGTTCGTGAGTGATCCATGTATCATAGATCGCTTCGAGTAGCCATCTGCTCTATTAAAAATTGACACTCATCATAAGCCGGTTATTGTAACTGTGAACGCCCGTTCCCATGAGGTAAAATACGAAGCAGGCATCACGACACGACATTATGATTTCAACCGCTGTGATCATGAAGCCGTTAATGCGAGAATCGCTTCCCAGGACTGGAATGAGCTGTTGAACCACGGTTCTCCTAATGTTTCCGTGACGGTTTTCTACGGCACTATTGATCGAATGATCCGTGAAACTATTCCCGTTAGAACTTGCCGGCCTACAAGGCAGTTTAACCAATCTTGGTGGACGTAACTGTAACTGTCGTAATCGCTTACGAAAGCTCAGGAAACGTTTCTTTCGCAACAAAACGACCACGAACACGAGAGCTCTGAAGTTTGCTGAAGAAGAGTATCGCCGACTGCAAGATGTTCGTATCCATATGAATTTTCGACAGGACCGTTCATCTTTCTGGGCCTATATCAACAAACGAAAGAGCTCGACCAGGGTTCCCGTTGAGGTTACGTACCAATATCGTAGATCTTGCTCACCGGTCTCTACCTCTTTTGCTGAGTTTTTCCGTTCCGTACACGACGACAACTCACCTCCGCTGTCGCCGCATTACTTTGAAGGGCTTCCGTTGTATAATCCTCATTTTCCTTTGGTCATTTTCAATAATGACAATATTCACGATGCTCTCAGCGCAGTCGATGCATCGAAAGGCCCCGGCCCTGATCACAATCCACTTTTCTTCGTCGAACAGTGTGCTCAGTCGCTGTTGAGAACTACCGACCGATGTCAATCCGCAACTGCCTTTCGAAAATTTTCGATAAGCTGTTACATGACGCCATGTACCCTGTTGTTCAGTCAACATGGCTTCGTCAAAAAGCGGTCAACGACATCGAACCTCATGACTTACACCGGTACTGTGATCAACGAGCTCGAGAAGCGATGCCAAGTCGACGCCATTTACATTGACTTTTCAAAAGCGTTCGACAAAGTACCTCATCAACTGGCCATTGAAAAACTGATCCGCCTTGGATTGCCCACTTGGATTATTCAGTGGCTTCAGATGTTTTTGATTTCACGTAAAGCTTTTTTCAAGTAGCACGACGCTAGATCGGACTTTTTTGATATTCCCTCCGGTGTACCACAGAGCAGCCACCTTGGCCCTCTTATATTCATCCGCTTCATCAACGATCTATGTGAAGGTCTCTATGCGGATGAAGCTGTTCCGTGTAATTAAATTGCTTGTTGATTGCTGTGCTTTACAAGCCGATTTAGAACATGTGTCTAGATGGTGTGATTTACACGGAATGCAGATGAATACGGCTAAGTGCAGATAAATAATCTTCGCTTGTTGTCATTCCATTGTCACATTCGACTACGGTTTAAACGACATACCACTAGCGAGGGTCACGTCGATCGACCTAGGAGTCAAACTTGATCGGAAGATTCGTTTCAACGAGCACATCTCCGCAACAACTGCGAAAGCAAACGCAATGCTCGGTTTCTTAAAGCGTAACACTTCAATGATGTGCATGCACTTAAGTCACTGTATTGTGCTTTAGTTCGTAGTGTGATGGAATACGGAGTGCAAATCTGGGCTCCGTACCACGCCGTTCATATTGCACGCATCGAAAAAGTCCAGAAGCGGTTCATTAGATATGCTCTACGCCACCTTCCCTGGAACGATCCTATCAATCTGCCGCCATATGAAGATCGATGTGCGCTGCTAAATATTCAACGGTTATCAAGTCGTCGAGTGATGCTTCAACGACTGTTTGTTTTCGACGTGGTCATGTGCAACATCGATTGTAGCAGCATTCTTGAGAATGTTAGGTTACATGCACCAGTTCATCAGCTCCAGAATCTTCAACTGTTGTGGATTTCTGGCCACCGTACTCTTTATGGACGAAATAACCCGTTAGATTCATGTTGTACGTTGTTCAATCCAGTGTGTGACTCTTTTGATTTTAACACTAGTAAATTAGTATATAAGAATAGAACTAAAACATTTTTGTGATCAGTCTGTGCGATTTCTTTGTCAAAGATGTTGTGTTTAGATAAATAAAGAAATAAATTTTTGCTTACACACTTGTTGCTTGACCTGCTCCTGCAGCCAAGCGATTGTTTTTTTACTTACTTCCACAACCTTCCCGATATCGCCAGTGCTTCGGTATGGAGCTTACATGCTTTATAATTCGAATTTTTCTACTTCAGATCCACCATATCGCAGGTGTGGTTCCTACATAATGTCCCATCAAAAATGCGAAAGTTTTCAATACTTACTTTTGAGTAGCTTTAAGCATTATTTTTACTGTTTTAATGCGTATGTGTAATCATATGACTGTAATCTCTGAGACGATGTAAACGATGTAGAGACAAAAGTACGCAAAGGAAGTTGTGACTAGTTTGCTGCTCGCCCAAAAGCCCGTAAAACAAATTGCAACGATTCTTGGAGGCCACCTGGCTACCGTTTACCGTATCCACCGTTCCCTCCTTGATGGACCACGTCTACGGGCACCGGGAAGTGGCCGTCCACGCTCCGCTTGCACACCGAAGGTCAGCAGATCAATGAGAGACAAAGTGAGGCGAAATCCTATCAGATCGATCTGGCAATTGGCTAAGGACGCCGATATTTCAAAAACTACCATGCAACGGTTGATGGAAGATGACTTGAAATGTTCGTCCAGGGCAAAAGTAAAGTGCCACTTTGTAACGGATCGAATCAAACAACTACGGCTAGAGCACTTGAAATTGTTGGTGTCAGCATTAAAAAAGAAGCATGCCATCATCGTATTCTTCGATGTCAAAATCTAATCTAATCTATCTAATACACGTACAGACAGGTTTATTACGCCGATGAAAATTGAGGATGTTCCAGAGAACGTGAAATTCAAGTTGAAAGGACGGAGCACCGAGTCATATCTCAAAAAGGACCCCGGACTTGAATCCTTTTGATTACTCAATATGGGCATATGTTCAGGCGTCCTGAATGCTTCCATTACCAAGGCATGGAACTCGATGGATGACTCATTGATTGAAAAGGTGTGCTCTTGATTCCATCCCCGTTTGGAGAAGGTGATCGAGAAAAATGGTGGGTATATTGAGTGATGTAATCATAAAAGGCTTAATAAGCGATTCCCTAAATAAAATTGTGATTTTTTATCATCTTCTATGAAAAAAACTTATTTGAAACTGAAGTAGATTTTCTCATTTTTTATGCCTGTAAAATTGATCTTCCGCAAATAGAAAAATGGCACATTACTAAAGATCCATAACCTGATAGAAAAACTGAAAATAGAACGACTGATTACTATGATTTGAGACAGTGGAATTTTTCATGAATTCATTTCATGCTGGTTGCTCTGATAGAAATTTATTTTTGAATTTCTCAAAGGATTGCTTCGATTAATTCTGTTCATCAATAACACGTCTAGTTCTTCCTTTTTGGAATGGCAAGCATACTGTGTATCGCTACGGCAGCCCAAGCACTGAGAACTTGCTCCTGCTTTGAAGTTGCTACTTTACCGACTCAGATTGGATCTAATTATGGCAAATAAAATGTTAATTAATAAAAAATATGGACCTTAATGCAAATATACAATAGAAATAAGTTCTGCGTGCTTTCCACGTTAACCGAACAGTGGATTTCATTCGAATCTGAGTGGATGATTCCCAAATTTGCGTGATATGAAATGGCCGTGCATGTACGTCATAAAAGAATATAAGACAAATGGAAAGGAAACAAAAATGGGCAGCACAACCGAACAGAATAAATCAAGTAAGTAACTGGAAATGCTGACCCAAGAAGAGAGATTTTCCCACGACTGGTAACATATTGCCAGTATAATCCCATAAGTACACAATTGTATGACTTTTTTTTCTGCACCCACAATGGCTCAACGTCAGCAGAAAGCATGGTGTTTCTCATATTGGCTCAGAAGCTGCTTTCGGGTAGACGCTATTCGACGCTACTAAATATCCCCTCTCCATCATGGTCATCATGCCCGTCGGTGCTTAGGGATAGCATCTCATCGCAAAATGCTGCACAAGGTTATTTAAATTCTGTTCAACGTTCAGCCACTGCACCTGACCAACTACGCCAACAAAATGGAAGCACCTTTTTTTACGCTCTGGTGTTCGTCATTGCGGTTTTCCGGCCGAGTCTGTGCCCATGGCAAAGTTGGGAGACAAGTACCTGCCACCATTACAAACCCAATCCCATAAATTTGCATCGAACAAGTACGTCTGCCTCTGCACCAGGGAACTTAATTTTATTAATTCCATGCAAATTTGAAATCCCGTTCAACTTTTTTTACAACTTCTTGTTCGAGGCACAGAGTTCACGGGTGCTAGTTCGTGCATAGCAAGTCAAAGATGATAATTAGCTTCTCTGACAGTTTAAAATTTTACACTCCAGAACTCTATTCTTTCATCAGTTGATATACAACTCCTTTTCTCTTGAGGGGACGGCAAAAAAAAAACTTTTTCAGCACGGTTACTTAATCATAAAACGCATAACACCGACCGCATTAACTCGATTATGAAAATATGTCGCCGTAAAATTTGCACTATGAAATTCGCTGAAATACATTTTTCTCTTGTAATGCTCGGGACTTTTTGAATGACAATGAGTGCAAGCTGTAACGATACACCGCGTAGCTTTTCTCTTTTTACCTGGCAGCGGAAATCACTGTACACCCGAACCAAATAAGTTTGAGCTACTGGATTTAAAAAAAATCAAGCATATGTACTACAAAATAGCTTTCAACGTGAAACATGGGGAGTCTCAAAGGGCTAATAGACGAATTTCACGCCAGCTCGTCTTCGTGATTTAAGCACGCTGGCACCTCTCAGAATCAATGAAACTTTGTGGGTGGGTAGATTATGACACTTCAAGCATTTTTTGCATACCTTGTTTTTCAAAATTCATCAAGACTACCATTTGAAAAGGGCTTACGTTTTTTGAATGATTTTTTTTAAATCAACATTACTCAAAAAGGAACAGACTTACAAAAAAGTGATGTAAAGGTGAGTTTAAAAAAATAATCTAGTTTTTATGAAAACAAATTGTAAAAATTGTAAGCTCGATTCTTACACGCTAAAAAACATATTTTAAAATTTAAAGTCGATTTGCTATCTCTGGTGCCTATCTTGAAAGATTTTTTTCTTGAATAAAAACAATATTATTGTCTAAATGTTCGCCATTTAAGGAAAAAAAGGTTTTTCTAACAACAAATTTTTTCATGTCCAATTTTTACAGAAGTGTATCGCGCCAACTCGTCTTATATTTGGTCTTAAAAATTCACAGAAGCCAATTAAATTTAATAACAATGACAATTTGGATTTTTAAAGGTTCATTGCTTTGTACCTATTTCAGACAATCAAATTTCAGCTAAAGTTGTCTGACTCAAAGGATGATCCAAAGAAATTCACTTTGTATATGAAAGATTTATAAATTAAAAATATGAAGCTATGTTTATTACTAATACGTGAAGATGTACACTCAAAAAACAAATAAAAATAAAACCTTTACCAAGCATAACCTATAAGTTGTCATTATAAACAGTATTTCTAAAATTCATATAACGTCATATTTGAATCGTCTTTGAATGGATACGCATCAAGTTTTATCAAAAAATTAGAATTTTGTTATTTGATAGACTTGATGCATATTCGGCAAAGACGATTCAAATAAACGTCCTGTTCACAGATTTATCAGCCTCCGTCTATCACAAAACATTTTTTCCACATTCATTTTACACATTCTGTAACAAACCTTGACCTTCCTTCCGTCCCCACCATTTTTGAATCGTCCCTAAAAATAGGAATATCCGTACAAGCAGTTATGAATTACTTGTACTTAAACGTTTACTTTTGGTTTTGTTTTAGTGATGTAAAGGGAAATTTAATGTTTTTGACCCTTTTCAAATGTAAGTCTAGATGATTATTTTTTTTCCCCAAATGTTCTATACATTCAATTCTTCATGACTGCTAAATTTTATTGGTTTCTAGAGGGGTGTTGAAGACCACAACTAGACGAGTTTAAGTGATGCACGGTAAAAATAGAACATGAAAAATTTGTTTTCAGAAAAAAATGTTTTCCCTTAAAGTGTCCATCTTGCAATTGTATAGCGAACTTTTAGACAAATATATTGTCTGTGTTAAAATAAAATTTCGTCCACTTCTAAGGTAGCCGTTATTTGAAAATTGATTTTAGAATTGTCGTATGACTTAAGCGTGAAAAATTGATTTACGTTAAAAAAAATCATAGATATTAAGACAATTTTCTAAAATTCACTCGTAAACCACTTTTTTTTAAGTTTTCCCTTTTTGAGTTCGAAAATCGGTTCGAAACCGGTTAGGTGCTGTGGGTTGTACTCAACAACCACCGGAGGGGTTAAGAATCTATTTGGGAAAAAGCTTTCCAACTGGCTCCGAAAAGTACCGCAGCAATCCTGCTGATGACACTTCACAATCTGAAGGAAATATTGCGATGCTCGAACGTGCGTGGCTTTCCACTCCTCGTCCATTAGGCTTTTTGACATTTTATTACCTTTTTCTTTCTAACACATGCACATGGTTTGTTTTCCTCCAAAAGATGTTCTCTTTCTTGCTCTCCTTTGATCTAAATGGCGCTGTAGTGTGCGTGAGTTCAAGGTCACTAAGCTTAATGGTGAGTAATTCCGCTTTGGACATTTCCGACATCTCAATCGATGGACATCCTATTGTCGCTTAATATATTGAATATTAGCGACAATGGAATCCATCGGTATGCTTACGATTGCGATTACCCGCTTCTCCAGTTCGTGATCGATCGTTCTACCTGGGCTGGCTGTCGGTGATTGCTCTATTTGTCTTGTGAAAGGACCACTCACTGAGTGGCTTTGACAATGTTGCCATTCACCTTTCAACAATGATGAGCTCAGATCGTCGCGTTTGTCGCCACAAAGAAAGCATCAAGATTATAGACCTTGACGTGATGTATGGCAACCCCTATCGTTTTGGCATGCCACGGGTTTTCATCCGGCCCTTCATCAACCGTGATAATTACAACTAATTGGACATCTCCAGGCGATGTTTATTCATAATCAAATGGCGTCGTTCTGCAATAAACAGAAAATCGCGTTATATTATGGTAGGCGTTCGATGACAGGTGTTTGTCTGAACGAACGCCAACGTATGATGGTCCATTCGAATCTACGGATTGGAGCTATTCCCGAACTCGGTGCAAGTTTGTTGAAGTTTGTTGGAGCTTCTTGTCGTTCAGGGTCGTCGTCGGAACCGGGTTTTCTTTCGATGCTCTGATTGTTGTCTAATAGTGCCAAGATGTTGCAGATGCTGGAACGGGCATACTTGGCGTCCCCAAAGTGCCGCACGATGTCCGTTTTGACGCGGTGGGGTGCCGTTCTTTGAATGCGCACACTTCTGAACGAAGTCGCATCACTGTTTTTGCCATCACGGTAAGCGTTCGACTGATAGAGCTGTCAAATTTTGTCCACTGACTCATGGGTTATTGTGATTGATGCTGCATGGGTTGTTTTGCCCTTCGGGTGAAGGTAAATCCATGGAAAGTCAGCAATTTTTGTCCATTTTTTTAATGCAAACTTTATAACATACCTTACTAGTTTCATTGAAATTTTGAATTGCTCCATATGTTAATTTCTGGAAATACATGACGTTATATTCATAAAACATAATACGCGAACGAGATATCAAACGCAAACCAACTTGTTCTACACACTACCAGAATGTCTTGTAAATTTCTTTCCCTGAGACCGACACTTGTAAGCGTCCTTTTGCACAAAAGAATGCGTTGGAAGAGATGAGAAAATAAATCCAATCAAACCCATTTTTCATAGAATTGCGTGCGTATCGGTTTCCGGGAGATATAATTTCACACGAAATCGTTGTTTAGGTTCCCTGGACTTTTTACAAACATGAATTACGTCGCGTGTAAAATTCATAATTTTTAAGTGTCTAGGTGAAAAACAGCAAACGCATGTACGACAAATTAATTTTTCGACTAAATGAATCAAATTTCTTTAATTGCATTAAACGTATGCCTTCATGTAAATACTAGTAATATCAAACCGTTGTAAATCTACAACACGACTCACGAAAACATGGAATTGAATCATGTTTTTAATGGTACAAGCATGTGGGGGTATTTTCCTATGATAGCCTAGCTTAACTGACTACGTATCAACTGAATGGGGCTGAGAGTAGCCATCCAGTCCAACTGCACACGTTTCAGTGACGCATTTTGTTTAATAACACTGGTCGACAGAGATTTTTAGACCCAGTGTTCACACTAGTCTCCGTTAGTTGTGTCCAGAAACCGGATTTTGTGCTGAACTCATGCGATTTGTATTTTCTTCACGAACTGGCATCAAAAATTGCAGTTTTGATATACTTTGAGACCCCAACTTACTAGCTCAGCTTCAGTCAAATCAGACTTTAACCAGCTTCACAAAAAGTGCGGAAAGCAGCTAGACAGCAATTGCAGAACCTTCGAACGTTCGCGGATTTCCTTGATAGTGGTCAGTCATTAATGGTGGTTGCCACATTGAGACAAACCGCTTTCTGTACGAAATGGCTAGCAAAGTTAAATCAAACCAACTGCGAAAAGTGACTTATTGGCAAGGACTGAAGGCGTAAACGAAAAAGTGCTCAGCCGTGATGACAAGCAAATTTTACTGTAGAGGCTTGTATTTCTATCAATTTTTGCATACGCCTACAAAACATAAATACTCGTAGATTCTATACATCCTCCGGGTTTGGCTTTTTTCACCGCAATGCAAAGAAAAGCCTTCGCCGAGCATTTCTGGACAAAGAAAGGTGTCCAAATTCCAGAAGAAGTGTTTGATTTGGCAGGCCATATGTAGGTGGTCGAAAATCTGAAAGTTTCGCCTCTAACGGCACTATCAATGAGAATGTTTTCAAGAAAGAATGTCTGCAAAAGCGGTTGATACCGTTTATCAGAAGCCACGACTTTCCATCTCTGTTTTGGCCTGATTTGGCCTCTTGTCACTTTGCGAAATCCGTCCCGGAATGGTATAAGGTACAAGAGGCAAATACGTGCCAATAACAGCAAATTCATCAAACTGTCCAAAACTTCGCCTAATAGAGAATACTGGGTTCTAGTTAGGTGGATATTCTTCGAAACCAAGAGAAGATTAAGAATCATCACGACGGTCGTATCTGAGGATACCGTACAGAACCTGAGGGCGGGTGTACCAAAGCAAGTTTGAAAACTTTACAGAAAAAAGGATTAACATCTTAATCAACTGTTTCTAATGTAGATATAACTCTATTATTGTGAAATGAAAATTCGGTTTTGGTGAATTATGTGTAATTTGTATTTTTATTGCTATTATTTTGGTGTCCGAAATTTAACGTGGGCAGGCTTTAGCTCACTTGTTGCCATTCAGTTGAGATGTTGTGTGACTTGCTTTTGTTAGTTGTTGCAACTAATTATGATCGTGTTACTAGCGGAGTCTAATGATAGATCAATTTCGACGAAGATTTGCTCTATTGAAACCTCAAAATTATTTGTGCATGACTAATGTCGAGCTAAAATCATGTTTCATAAGTTCCTCAATTCAATTCCATAGTAGTACCGAAAAAAGTTTTCCATCATTGGAGTGCCTGCATAATTATTAGCCACATTGAAGCAATAGCAAACTGGCCGAGTGGATTCTAATGATAGCTTACTCTTGGCCATTGAAGCAATAGTAGGATTTTCAAACGATTGCTATACCTTCTCAAAAATAATAATAGTAAAAACGATTCCCATATCATCACTAGACAGTCTAAAGAATAATTGCATCACAATTTGAAGACGATCCAAAACAAGTTGATAAAGCTATCTTGTCAGGCACTAATCGAGAGATACCGCAAACCAAATTTTCAAATCTAGGGATGAGTTTATGATGCTTTTCTTATCAAAATGATTAAGATAGAGCATGCCGCATAGTGAAATCAAAGATCAATAAATTCCCAACCATAAAATATTCCATCAATATCTTTCGAATAAACGTGCAGGCCAGATAGTCAGCTTATAAAATTATTTCCTTTGGGTATAAATACTTGGAATCCATCGTTTCAAACCATATAGTCAGTGTTCGAATCACAATGAAGACCTTGCTAGTTCTATCCGTTTTGGTGGCAGTGGCCATCGCATCGCCACTAGTTAACATTCGAGTTAATGTGGACAGCCAAAATAACGATGTTGTAGGACCTTATCCTCCTTATCCAGACAATCCAGAAGAGCCACCAGCAGATTCTCCTATGCCCTACGCCATCGAAACTCCACACATCGCCCTCCCAGGACAGGAAAATTTGGGAGCCATGGTCAACATTGAAGTGTTCATCGATAACAAGCGTCAGGATTCGAAGGGACCCCTGGATCCGGAGCCATACTAAGTCGTACGGATGAGTTAAACTGAACGTGAAATAATACATTCTCGATTAGTGCAATACGTCGTGGATTTGATAATTAAATTTACTGTTAAAACCAACATGCAGCTTACTAAAAATTTACAAAATTGAAAGTGATGACATTCTTTCTTGGTGGCAGTACCGGTTGTGTGATGAACGTTTTCGCTTAACAAATGTTCTGATTTTTTTGACCGTTTAATAGTTTCCGTCTTCTATGTCGCTTAAAGCAAAGTTTTGCTGGGGGTGGGTTCGATTCCAGTCAATGATTTTTTCGTAAGGTGATATTTCACTTTACGGTGCATGTGGTGTGATTGTAGTTGCCACAAAAGTATACCAATGACGTAAATGGTACCTGGCGCCGAAACTGTAGGGAAGCATTCAAAACACATTCAAGTTTAATGTGCTGGCAATAGATCTATTGTTATAAAAAATATGCTTATGTATAATAGATTAATACAGAACGTATATACGGAGTGAAGAAATGTCATTGCTTAAGAAGAGGTCCTCCCTTAGCTCAGTCGGGAAAGGCGGAGCTACGAAGCAACACCATGCTGGAGGTGGCTGGGTCTAGTCTAGTAATTTTTCCCTTCGAAAAATTTCTCGACTCCCTGGGCATAGCGTATGATTGTACTTGCCACACAATCATACTAATGCAAAAATGGTACCTGCAATAGAATGCACTCAAATAATAACTGTGGAAGTGAATTTAGAACACTAAGTTGAGAGAAAGCAATAAGCGAATTGTGAAAACAATAAGCTTGAAATGCTGAAGAAGAAGAATAAGAAGAAGACGACGACGAATAAGAAGCTTAAAACAGCACTAAAGATTATCTATTGGTGTTACTTCAGTGTTGTTTAATTACTTGGCATTGCAATGGCTCATAATACCATCTAACTCAAAATGCAAACCTTTCAGCTGGAATTTGGATTGCCTATTGGTGAAAGATGCAATTATTTCAGTAGGCAAGTAGTAGATCCTCAAACGGCTTGAATTTGGTATGGCAAAAGTTAAACATTTAGAAAAAGTCGTGGACCCATTTGTTCATCCATTTGTATCGAAAAGTCCTTGAAATTTTGATCGAACCCAACTGAGTCATGACATTTTCGATTTACGTAGAGTCGATCATTATTACGACCATTTAGATTTACCAATCAAAATCGGCTATATAATAACTATTGAAATGAAACCAACTTGTTACTATAGTTCAACATATGTTATTTTTTCGGTTTAAATACGTTGGTTGATTTTTTAGGATGAGTTTGAATGCAATGCTGGATATTTGCAACTGACCCCTTCCATCAGAGCCAGGACAAATCATCAAAAAAGGAACCGGAAACGACTGTAAATGTACCTCTTTATAATTTTCAATTTGCTTCCTCGTGATTTCCTTTTCGTCCTTAGCCTATCCTTTGTCTTCCGAAGTTTGAGCTTTATCATGACCCAACAGGTTTCCATAGGACGGAGCTCAGGATAGTTTAGTGGGTTCATGTCTTTCAGTGCAAAATCCACAGCCGCACACCACTCCTTCGTGGTTTCAGAGTAGTGGTATGAAACCAATTTTTTTTTTGTTGGGGTGTAGAACCACTGCGTCCACTGAGTTGAACTTTTGTGGTATACCCCTGTTTACTATACTAATTCGCATCTTAAAGCTAGATCACCATTTGTCAAGTGACCAGCCTAAGACGCGTCTCCCAGTCAGGCAAAATTGAGTTTATGAAACCCACCACCTCCCAGGATTTGCAGTCCAAATTTCTTTAGGTTGCATATAGCCACTGTACAGAAATTTAAGTCTGCTTTTGTACACAGCATCACAACTGCAAAGCAGATGTTCCGAGGTTTCACGTTCCATGTTACAGAAACGACAGATATCATTCTGAACCTGGCCAATGTTTTTCAAATAATATCTACTTGGGCAATGTCCAGTTACTAGGCCAGTAAAGGTACAAAGAACTCTCTTATTGAGCTCCAGAAGCTTTTAACTAATTGTAACATTTGGAATTTGGAAACCTTTTCGCTTGAGAACACTTTGTGGTGACCAACCAATTGGTCATCACCTTTTCGCTTGAGAACACTTTGTGGTGACCAACCAATTGGTCATCAACCTTTGCTATTCCGAAGATTTTAATTCCATTTTTATGGCACAGTATGATATACCGCAGAATGGTTCTGGGCCAATAAACTGGGCATTTGAACCTTGTTTAGCAAGCTCGTCTGCCCTTTCATTGCCTTCAATGCCACAGTGTCCCGGAACCCAGAATAAATTTACAGAGTTCTCTTGGCACACCTTTCGCAATGAAAGAATGCATTCCCAGACAAGTTTGGATGTACATTAATAGTTACTTAACGCTTTGAGAGCCGGTTGGCTGTCTGTAAAAATACAAATATTTGCATATCTATATTTTCTCTTCAGACAAACGTTAACACATTTTATTATAGCAAAGATCTTTGCATGGAAAACCGTTGGATAGTTTCCCATCGCCACTGAGATTTCTACCCCAGGGCCGAAGATTCCTGCTCCCGTTTTTGTTCCAAATTTTGAGCCATCTGTGAAGAATTTTATGGAGCCATGACGAACAGTGGGACCTCCGACTTCCCAATCTATACGTGACGTCATCACATATGTTGTAAGGGATGTCATGGTTTTCCACAGGTTTCATCCAGTCTCCATTCATGTACATCACTGGCCCATTTTGAAAGCTTTGTGAAATGCTTAGGTGACCGACTAAGTCACCAGATATGAAAGTTTTCAATCGCTTAAGTCTAAGCATACTCTTTTCCGCTTCTAGTTGCACGTATTCGTGCAAAGGCAGCAGATTTAGAATTGCATTCAACGCATTTGATGAAGTACTGCGCATCGCTCCCGTTATAGCAATGGATACTAGCCGTTGAAGTTTTGTAAGCTTTTTCTGTGCAGTAGCCTCTTTTGTTTTTGGCCACCACACAAGAGAAGCATACGATACTTTAGGACGTATTATGGATGTATAAATCCACATTATCATTTTTGGTCTTAGACCCCATTTTCTGCCGAATGTTTTTGAGTAAATCCAGAAAGCACTGGTTGCCTTACCGATCACACACTCAAGGTCAGCATTCCAGTTCGGTTTGGCATCCAGTATCACTCCTAAGTATTTAACCTGTTCACTAAAATGGATCTTTAATCCTCCTAGCTGGAACGCTTTTAGATTAAACTTCCTTTTCCTAGTGAAAGGTACAATTACTACTTTTGCTGGATTAATGCTAAGGCCCTCCTTGATACACCAAGACTGGGTAAATTTTAGGGCCCATTGCATTCTTTCTGAAATGATGTTGTCAAATTTTCCCCTCACTATAATGACTATATCGTCTGCAAAACCTACAACCTCGAAACCTTTTTCCTCTAAGCTTCATAGAAGATCGTCTACAACTAAGGACCACATAAGTGGTGAGAGGACTCCTCCTTGGGGACAACCTTTCGTTGCCCGTATTGTAATAGACGAACTTTCCAGCTCTGAAGTGATTTCTCTTTTTGCGAGCATGGTATGAACCCAGTTAATTATGTTCATGTCAAAGTTCCTTTTCTTCATGGCACGAGCCATAGATGAGCAGGAAGCGTTGTCGAAAGCTCCTTCAATATCCAAGAAAGAACAAAGTGCTACTTCTTTTATCGATAGAGCTTTTTCTACCTTTAAAACCACACTATGCAGTGCCGTAACTGTTGACTTACCAGAATGGTAAGCAAACTGGAACTCAGATAGTGGATACTTGTTCATGTAATTTGAATTGATATAATCATTCAGTACTTTTTCCATAGTTTTTAATAGGGCAGATGAAAGACTAATGGGTCTGTATGATTTAGGATGCGCTTTCCACCATTAGAAGATACTTTACTTGTTCATGAGTTAAATGTTGAGTCAACCTGTCTAACAATTACTGGCGAGATCAACACGTTTCGTTTGAAGCAATGCTGAAAAGATCTCAACGCATTTTCTTCCCTGACTTTCTTAAAGATTTTGTCAGCCAAGTCGTATGCAGCAATTTTCCCTCTAATAGACATTTGAGATGTCCTTGTAGAACTTTTTTCACCTTCAAGTGGTCCATCTCTGATTGGATCTACACACAAAACTGATCCAGGAAAATGTGTTTCCATAATCAGCTTTAACGTTTCACTAGGAGTTTTTGTAAAAGCTCTATCCTCATTTTTCAGATTCCCAAGTTCAATCGGATGATCCTTTGCAAGAGCCCTCTGAAGTCTTGCGACTTCTGGACTATTGCTTATGTTTTCACACGTTAGAACCCAGGATCTTCGTTTAGATTTTCTTATTTCTTTATTGTACTCAGTAAGGGCACTCCTATAGGGGGTCCAATCTGAGGTTCTTTTTGCTTTATTAAACAACCTACGAGATGTTTTACGCAGACGTTCCAACTTAGAGTTCCACCACGGAACATCCCTGTTAGAGGACGATTCCTTGATAGGACAACTAATATGGAAAGAATTTAAAATCGTATCATTTACCTTTTGGGAAAATGATTCCAATTTCTGAACTGAATCAATATTTCCACATTCTGTAAATAACTCCGAGTTTATATGTTTGTGCATATTTATCCCAGTTTGTTTTCCTCGGATTTTGAAATGTAGAAGTAGACCGATTTCCACCACTCCATTCGAACACAATGTGTCTATGATCCAACAATGACGTTTCCTCAGAGACTTCCCACTCTGAAATACGTTCATAAATTGCACTATTGCACAATGTCAAATCCAAGAGTTCTTGTCTGATAGCATTTGCAACCAAATAGGGCCCAAACAACAAGTTTTGATCAAGAATGGAAAAGCCGTTTTGGTCCTTTATGGTCCTTTGATCACGAATGGTTCACTCCGTTTGTCACAAGTGCATAATATGTCAAATCAGGTACCTCGAAGCAAATTTCGATAGCCTTTTCGATTTGAAACAGTGAAATGTACATGTTCTGGCAATTGCTTAAAATTCGCTTTGATGTTGGTCTTATCAACAAGTATTTCATCAACAAGTATTTCGTTAGCATCTTCGAGTAAGGATTCTGGGCACGCGTTTTTCGAACACTCTGCTGGCGTTCGACATGATTGGGGAAAGGCTGGACCTTGTACGATTTCAATCCGGATCGTTTTTTAGCCCTCTGGACGAAATTTTCGGATTCGACTTGAAATGAGCAATCAGCACTGTCCAAGTTCGAGAGTACATAGTTTCTGACTTTCGTCAAGCTACTGGTTTGTGGTCCACTGTCAGCCATTCCAGGAACCGTTAGAGGACCTTTGAGACGGTTGAATGATAGAATATTCATCAATTTTCCCTATGCAAGATGCGAAATCCTCGGGTTTTGGATGTGGGTGAGTGCTCACGCGAATGGTTTTTTCCATAGTAAACGGAATCTCACTGAAAACTGCACACCTGAGCGGATGTAAACAATACACTCTTAAGAGATACTGGGAAATGATTGGTTAATTTCTTATGGAGTATGGAGAAAGTTACGCAAGATTTAAAGTGCTGCAATAATTATTGACTCACTCCTAAGCATGTAAGGAAAGTTTGCATGTTCAATTGCTCAACCTAGTGATTTTATTCTGCAGTATTCTGTCTACCAGCAAGGAACCCCTTAAAACTCGTGCCAAGTGAGAAGAAGCTCTTAGATTATTCGCTCACAAGTGGTTTAGTTTTGAATAGTTCATGTCATCATCAAGAAGATTGCAGAGACAACTTTTTAGCGTGTGGGAAAAACTTGATGAAATTTTGACTGGAACTAGCTGAGAGTGTTGATAATCAAATGGCACTAAAATGGTCCATTGGATTTATTTGTAAATTGTAAAACCCAAGATTATCTATGCTTCATTTGGTGATGTGATGTGATAGGAAGTCACCACCAGTGCAGGACTTCCCATGGCGTACAGTTCCTCCTTATGGCAAGATCAAACTGTACATACCTGTAATCCCCACTGTTGCGCTGTGTGAAGGGCGAAAAACGAGGGTGTGGGTGTGATATTGAATGTGTGTATAAATTTTACGTTATAGAATATATTATATATAATTACAACTGTAACTGTAACTGACAGCCACTGGAATGTAACTGCAAAATAAAAATTGGACACGTATTAATATATTAAAAGTCCATGAAAAGCTGACAAGTAGAGAGATTAGTCCTTTCAACAAAGATAAAATTTCATTGAAAATATGTATGATTTGTTTTATTTTTTGGAGAATCAAACACCTATTCTTTAGGTCGAAGAAAGTAGATGAAGTGATCAAAGAGCCTGGTTCAATGATTTCAGAAATAAATGGGATATCTCATAATACCACTAGGAAAATATAATTAAATATAATCTTATACTGCTTGTAATCACAGACCGGTCATTTATGGAATAGTAGTTATAGTTCAGAAAAAGAATTTTAATGAAAATGGCCACTTGTTCAATTACTAATGCAATGAAACACTGGATGCCAATAAACTAACAGAGGCGCTGGATGCATTGCTTGTCTTGGTACAATTGCATCAGATCAATAAGAAGCTGAAAAGAGCGCTCCATGGATCAGAAGGTTTGGGAACCATTTTGCAAATTGTTGGACATCTTAGCATTCTAAAAATGGTTACAATTATTTAGTTAACACAACTTTGACTGTTCATATCCAGCTTTTGATCCTAGATCCTGTATACTGGAAAGAAGTGGTCCAAGGTTCGATTATTTTCTATACATGAAAAAAGCCGTGAACTATATGAAACTAATCGGAACCAGAGCAGCTCTCCGCCAAAAATATATGAAATTATGACTGCGTTCCACTGATGCATCGGAAAACACCAGCGATTCCATCATTCGAAGGTGTTCTGGGTGGTGAAGCCATTCAAAGAAACCCACACGACTCAGCGGCTGTCAGGCAGCCGCAGAAAACTGAAGCTCCACCCGACCCACCGGTCTTAGGATCGGGCTTCTTTGCCGGCCTGGACTTTTTGTTTCCTCGCCGGAAGAAACAGCCTGCTGCTGAAGGGTGGCCACGGACGTGAACTTAGCCACTTGGGCAAGAATCCCTCGAGCATTGTTCTCTTTGTTAAAGACCTTCTTGTCATCTCGGTAGAAGACACCCACGTTAGTCCTTAACTTGAGTACAGCAGCATCCCTTGCGTAAATGGGGCCTGGCTGGTCGGCTAGGGATTTTCACGACAGTTGTAGCAAAAGAGGTTCCTCACTTAGCGGCAATCTCAAGCTCCACTGAGCAGACGGGACCCGGGTCTTGCTCTAACAACCAGCACAGCAAAGGCAGTACATAGTAAGCACTCGTATCAATTCTCCACAGTCCAAACTTCACTTAAGAAATCTAGAGCCAACTACGGAGGAGTTATTACCCTTTATCACCGATTTACGATAGGACCTTGACATCCACCATACCTTGTGCAGCAAAATAATCCAGAACATCCTGATCACGCACATTGATGATCATTAAATATGGCTTCTTTTTTTATTAATGTTAACCTTCCGGGAAATGCACTGCATAGTGGTTCCATTCCATAAAAAAGGCGATAAAAAAGTCTAAAAATTTATTTACATAGCTCTCTGTTTACAAGTCATTTTGAGCCGTGAATTCAAATATGCTATCTAAATTGTCATATTAAGTCACACTTCCGAAGTATGGTCCCATGGAATATCCGGAACATCCGCTAAATGCTGAGCTTATTAGTCTCGTCCTAAAGCAATACGTTTTTTTTTCGAAACCTTTTGTATATAAAATTTATGGCTCTCAGCGTCCAGTCTCCCGAAAGTTTCGGAACATCCGTAAAATTTGATATTTCAGCAGTTCCATACCAAAAAGATGAAGTGAATCAAAAAATTTCGGAATATTTGGTAAATTTATTCCTTTGCGAACAATATGAATCCAGTTTTTCATTTTTTTATACGGGTTATCCATTTCAAGATAGGGTGGTCAAAAAACGAAATTTAAGAAAATATATACATATGTATATTTTGAACCACTGAAACGATTTGAAAAAAATATGATGGAAGAAAATGAAAAATAATGACTTATTGTACTTAGAAAAAGCATAGAGATGAAAATTAATCTTATTATAAAAATTATTTATAGAAATGTCCAGTTTTTATTATTTTGATCGCGACTACAATCTTCATGTAAACTTCAATTAAGAAAATTTAGACGATTTAACGTTACGTCATTACAGTGATTGTAACGATTTATTCCAATAAATGCATTCATCCATTTTACCCTTCTTACAAAAGAACTGTTTACAAATCGCTTGGGTCGAAGGACCGAGGGTTATATACCATTTGACTCTGCTTATCTCGATTGCATTCTTTGGGTTTGAAATAACCGCTTTTGGAAGATATCAAAGTAGTTTGTTTCCCAAGCAATCTCTATTTTTCTTTGTCAAAAATGTATTGTAAAACTCGCGACACTCTGAAACAGGGAGATTTCCGTTTGTAAATTTACTTCAAAATAAAAACTTAAATTTATCCACGTATTGTGTATTCCTACCCTTATTGCCTGAAAGTACTTGGAATACAAACCCTGATGAGCTCATTGTTGTCCTGGAGACTTGATAACATCATCCTTGCACTTATTTTTTGAGTTCTCATGCTATTTGATGTGTCACATGATGGGTTTTTGATCCAAATCCGAATCTGGCCACTTTCCTGGGAGTAGCCGAAACATTAACGCGGATGTTGTCAATATGCCTCGGATGTTGTCAATATGCACAATCCATCTGAAGAAATGCAACAGTAACATCATGTGGTGAGAATTCGATTACTTACATCCTCTATGTCTTACTCACATTAACATATATTTTCAAAATTGACGTTATTTGAGTTGAATCAATGTTTGGATTAAGTTATTCGAACTGGTTGTTCAGAACTTAATTAACAGAAGGTAATCACATCAGCGTACAAAGCAAAACTAATAAAATCTTAAATTGGAACGAAATTCTCAGCAGACCGTTGAATATAATTCCAACCACACATCAGCGACCATTCATAAAGGGTGATACGGTCAAAATTTGGTCAAGGGAAAACGCGTGTAAATCGGTGAAATCGTTTATTTAAAAAATCAAATTAAATTTCTTTTTCAAGTTCAATTAGTATAAAATTCAGGAAAAATATTCAGTTAGGCTTCCGCTTTTCCAAATCCGAATTGCCGGGCCTTACGCTTGACCCCTGCCATCAGATTTTGTACAGCCACCTTGTCCACCTTCTTCGCCGCAGAAAGCCAGTTTGCCTTGAACTGCTGCTCGTCCTTAGCAGTTTTTTTGGTCTTCTTTAGGTTCCGCTTGACAATAGCCCAGTATTTCTCAATTGGGCGGAGCTCTGGCGTGTTGGGAGGGTTCTTGTCCTTGGGAACCACCTGCACGTTGTTGGCGGCGTACCACTCCATGGCCTTTTTACCGTAATGGCAAGATGCCAAATCCGGCCAAAACAGTACGGAACAACCGTGTTTCTTCAGGAAAGGCAGCAGACGTTTATTCAAACACTCTTTCACGTAAATTTCTTGGTTGACAGTCCCGGAAGCTATGAAAATGCTGCTTTTCAAGCCACAGGTACAGATGGCTTGCCAAACCAGATATTTCTTTGCGAACTTTGACAGTTTCGTGTGCTTGAAAATATCTGCTAACTTTCCACTTCCTTTTGCCGTATAAAACTCCTGTCCCGGAAGCTGCTTGTAGGCGGCTTTGACGTAGGTTTCGTCATCCATTACCACGCAGTCAAACTTCGTCAGCATCGTCGTGTACAGCCTCCGGGATCGCGCTTTGGCCGTCGTATTTTGTATACCATCGCGATTTGGAGTCACTGCCGTCTTGTAAGTCGATAGTCCGGCTCGTTTTTTGGCTCGATGCACGGTTGTAGACGATACACCCAGCTTATTTGCGGCATCTCGGAGAGATAGGTTAGGGTTTCGCTTGAAACTACCGGCAACTCTCTTTGTCGTCTCAGTGGCTTCCGGTTTTCGATTTCCCCCCGATCCAGACTTCCTGGCTGTCGACAAACGTTCTCCAAACACTTTAATTACATTTGTAACGGTTGATTTGGCAACTTTTAGCGATTTTGCCAACTTTGCGTGCGAGTAGCTCGGATTTTCGCGATGCGCAAATCAAAATTTTATACGCTGCTCTTCTTGCTTGGACGGCATTTTGACAACTGAAGAGTGAATTCCAAAATCAAAATAGGAGCAACATTCTACACACACACACACCTTCAAAATGAGGGGTGTTCAGGTTTTTAAATGCAAAATTGAAAGAAATACGTCAAGTTGATATTGACCAAATTTTGACCGTATCGCCCTTTACTTAAAAATTTACTTCAAATGTTTTCGAGTACACTGATGAACATTTCATGCCTACAAGCTACTTCTTAGAAACTCCAGACGGTCAAATCACAAGAAATCAGGCACAAAATCGACATGCTTAATTTAAACCTCTGATGCTGACATATCGGATGCAAACATTGCTTTGAAAATATTTTGACGCTCGGTTTGCCATTACAGAAGTCGGAAAGTTTGAAAGCCTAACGACAAATTTCACATAATTTTCTTCCTCTTGATATTTTACCCACAAGGATGCAAGCTTCTGGAAATGATAATGCGTCCGGTTAATTTGCTCTCGAAAATCCATCAAAGTAAACTCAACCTTACTGTGCATGGCCAAGACTTGCATTGCTTACGGTAGAGCTAGCTTGGCGGAACAAATGATGGGGTGTGTGCAACAGAAATTTGACGTTAATATTATTATTTTTTCTTCCACAGTTTGTAGTTAAGCATTCAGAAAATCCTATAAATCTTAATGCTGATGAACATTTTGGCGAATCTTTAACCAACCTGATTGGAACCGGTTCGAACCCAGCGCGGCACCGAACTTGTTGTCAGTGTGAACCTCGAAGCTAAATAACGTGCGTTTGAGAATCATCATATTCATTCTTGATTGTCGGTCCCGTTTGAAGCTGAATGATATTTGCTAGTTCCCACAATCAAATTTTTAAGTGTTGTTTAGTAGCCGTTTTACATAACATATTTCAGTGAGACATAAGGTAATTACTTCCCTATTATACAGAACTCTCTGTTCAACGTACAATCACACACACACATTTGCCAAGATTGATTAAATTGCGAGATGCTGAGTACATACCATATGCCGATACGATTGTAATTGACGCGCAGCACCAGCTACCGTCACGTGGAGATGCCAACATGGTATTTGTAAGCTCGCGAGTGATGACGGCAGCTCGCATGTTAGTAGTGTTTTGCGCATCCGTCCGCGACGCCTAACCATATCGGGTGGTTGTGTTGTGGTTTTTATTTTCGCGTGAATCTGCGATTCAAACACATGTTGCTGCATTCACCTAGCAGGGTGAGGTGGGAGGAATAATTTATTTATTAATTTTGTTTCTTTTCTTTTTTCATTTGGAGTGTTTTAATAATATGGATACATCGTATCATAGATAGCTATTTTTTTCGTGGAAATTTGATCAAAACAAGTTAAATCATAATCATTGTTTTTATTTAGTTTGTTCAAAACAAGAACACACGTTATAAAAATATAAGAGCAACCACGCCGGTCGTTGTCATTCGCATTGTTGCGAACATTGCGCTCATTTGAACAAAGTCACCCATCGCCACACCGGCCATTGTAACCTTCTTTGTTACTGTG
>JASCZW010001557.1:0-122867 GCA_034211315.2 Aedes japonicus | reverse complement strand
AGATTGTAAAATGCAATATTTTTTTAATCAACCCTATTTTTTCCAAGCGTTATTATACAAGCAATTTGGGTAATCCAAACTGTCCAGGAGTTCAAACATTAAAATCTACAGTAGCAACAGTAGCATCATTCGGTTTACAATGTTATGATATGTATTTGAACATATTCAATGAATGTCCTGTAAGTCCAACAGTCTATGCCAAACAAACGAACTTAACTTTGTGTAGCCATAATGGCACTGTTACAATTGTTGACCTTTAATTTTGAAAGACAGTTTGAATGATCTGAAACTAACAAGGTTATCGTTTGATGTCTGTGTGCGTTTCAGAATATTCATTAAATATGTTTGAATAGTTATCGTTGATTTGTATAGCCTAAAAGGCTTTGATTACTACTATATATCTTGAGTTCTGAATAGAAGGGTAGTTTTGATATATTTGAACGTCCAAAAATAATCCGATAATTAATGGTGACCTTACAGAAGATGAATGTGTTTGAATGCATATCGTCACCTTTCATAGGTTATAATGATAATGTTACGATTGTAGATTCCAACTTCTGAACTCAATAACAGCTTTGGTGACTTAGAACACAAGATATCTCGTTATATATTTTGATTTTCCAGAAGACTCACTCATAATGTCTGCTGTTCTTCAAAGTTAATCCATGAATGCGTTTAAATAAAACATCGAAGCTTTGCATTTCTGAGGTATGCTTTTGATACAACTATAGGTCTTTTGTTCTGATCTCAAGGATAGTTTGGATAACCTAGAACATGTCATATTGTTTTATTATGTTTGTTGACCTGTAACAATATCAATTGAATAAAATCTGTATCCACATAAATCCGGACACCTTCAAATCATTGTAACTTTTGAAATATTGCACGTAGGAATGCAAAACTTCACTGTGGTGTAGCTAAGAACATATAATGAAAAAGACTATGATTAATATTTACATTTCATGTTTAGTATTCAAGATGGCGACGAAAGAAACACAAGTGCGCGAGCGAATTTTACAACATGTCAATACGGGACCTTGCAAAAACATTGGATTTGCCTAAATCCACTGTTCCCGATGTGCTCAAATCATTTTCGGAACGTTTGACGGTGGAGAGGAAACCAAGAAGTGACATTGGACGCGCTGATCTTGTCATGGACCGAAAGGTGAAAAAGATATTAACGAAAAACCCAAATCTCTCCATTCGAACGATGGCTCGTAAAATAAGGATGTCACCTGGTTTTGTCCAAAAATCAAAACAACGTTTGGGACTTAAGTCGTTTACAGTAAAAACAGTTCCAAATCGCAAAGACAAACAGAACATGGCAACAAACTGCGAATATTTGACGAGGTTTTCATGCGTTGTTATGGACGACGAAACTTATGTCCTGGAGGATTTCCAACAGCTTCCAGGGCTGGCTTTTTATTCTGCTAGGGCCAAAAATGCTACAGCTGAGCATTTCAGAACGAAGAAGGCATCGAAATTTCCCAAAAAATACCTTGTGTGGCAAGCAATTTGCACGTGTGGAAAAAAGAGTAAATCTTTCGTCACTACAGGCTTAATCAACAAGGAGATCCATCAGAAAGAGTGTCTGCAGAAGCGATTGCTACCCTTCATCAAATTTAACAAAAAACAAACTTTGTTCTGGCCCGATTTGGCATCATGCCACTATGCTATAACTGTGATGGAGTGGTACCAAGCAAATCAAGTGAACATTGTACCAAAATCCTCAAACCCGCCAAATTGCCCAAAGCTACGGCCAATCGAGAGATATTGAGCTCTGATGAAACGGAAGCTTTCTGGAAAGAAGCAAAGAATCAAAGACGTCAAACACTTCCAGCAAATTTGAAACTCAAGGACATTTAGGATTACCAAGAGGACAACAAAGTTTAAAACAATGACTATTGACCTTCCAAAAGATTCATTGAATCGATCAAACCGCTCGATCTCACGCCAAGTTGGCGAAATTGTTGAATTTGGCTAAAACAACTGCTACCAACTTATTGAAAGTGTTCGGTGAACGATTGTCGACAGAAAAAAAAAGCTGGAAAGCTGGATCGAGGGGAAATCGAAAGCTGGAGGCCACAGCGACGACAAAAAGAGTTGCCCGCTGTTTCGAGCGGAAGCCCAACTTCTCCGTCCGAGATGTCGCAAAGAAGCTGGGTGTGGCGCCTACGACCGTGGATAGAGCTTAATACGAGCTGGACGAACCGGATGGGGAAACGTGGCAAATATTTTCAAGCACTTTAAACTGTCAAAGTTCGCGAAGAAATATCTGGTGTGGCAGAGCATCTGTATCTGTGGCTTGAACAGCAACATTTACATTATGACCGGAACCGTCAACCAGGAAATTTATCTGAGCAGAGTGCCTCAAAAAAGCGTCTACTGTCTTTCATGAAGGAACACAATTGTTCCGTTCTACTTTAGCCAAATTTGGCATCTTCCCACTTTGGAGAAAATGCCATGGAGCGGTATGCTGCCAACAACGTTCAAGTGTTACTCAAGGACAACAACCCTCCCGACACATCAGGCTCTCCAATCGAACAATATTGGGCAGAGCTCCTGACGTATCAAAGAAATTGATTGTCGCCAGTAACACTTGAACGTTGTTGGCATACCTAAGTGGCATTTTCTCCAAAATGGAAGATGCCAAATTTGATAGAACGGAACGGTGTCTTCCTTCATGAACGGTAGACGCTTTGAACGCCAGCAGATAAATTTCTGGTTATTCAATCGCGTGGCAAATGTGCTGTTCAAACACGAATACGAATAACTCTGCCGCACCGAATGTTTGACAGTTTAAAGTGCTTGAAAATATTTGCCGTTTCCCCATCCGGTTGCGTCTTTCGTCAATCACGGTCGCCAACGCGCAACTGCCGACAAATATCTGGTGTGGCAGAGCATCTGTATCTGTGGCTTGAACAGCAACATTTACATTATGACCGGAACCGTCAACCAGGAAATTTATCTGAGCGAGTGCCTCAAAAAGCGTCTACTGTCTTTCATGAAGGAACACAATTGTTCCGTTCTATTTTAGCCAAATTTGGCATCTTCCCATTTTGGAGAAAATGCCATGAAGTGGTATGCTGCCAACAACGTTCAAGTGTTACTCAAGGACAACAACCCTCCCGACACGTCAGAGCTCTGCCCAATCGAACAATATTGGGCCATCGTCAAGTGGAACCTTAAGAAGACTCAAAAAGCAGTTGTGATCGAGAAACAGTTCAAGGCAAACTGGCGTTCTGCGGCAAAAAAAGTGGTCAAGGAGACTGTACAAAATCTTATGGCAGGGGTTAAACGAAAGACCCGGCATTCGCAGTCGGTTAAAAGGAAGCTGAGCAGAATATTTTGCCTGTATTCTGTATCAACCGAACTTGAAAAAGAAAATGAATTTGATTGATTAATAAGAACTTTGATCGACACACATTACTGTTTGACCAAATTTTGATCGGAGCACCCTTTATGTTTGAATATGTATACTCACCTGTTGCACTTGTAGATCTTATGTTTTGAAATTAAGGACAGCGATCTAGATCACCCGGTGCATCTAATTTTTTTTAAACTTACGAAAATATTCACCTTACACGGTGTTCAATAAGTTCGGATACACTTTCAAAATTTGTTAAAAAAATGAAAACATGTTTTTTTATTTTTTGGATTTATGTTATTGAAAGCTATGTTTACAAGGAACGTTTACAACATTTCTCTTGGAATGACCCCCCCCTTTGTACTCCTTAACGAGCTTCAAACGTTTCTCTAACGCGTCGCAGGCGGCACGCACGGACTGCATGGGCATTTCGTCCCAGATTTTGAGAATTACCGTCTTGAAATGATCCAAAGTGCTGACCTTGTATTCGTTCAGCTTCGCCATCATATAGGACCAAACAAAAAAGTCGAGAGGATTCAAGTCCGGGGAGCTGGGAGGCCACAAAGTTTTGTCCAGAAAGTCGGTTACATTGTCCCGACACCAGGCTTGAACCACATTTGCCGTATGGGCTGGTGCACCGTCCTGCTGGAACACGTAGTGCTCATCGCCGTAGAAGCATCGGAGACTGGGGGCAACAACCTTTTCCAAAACCTCAGTTTTGTAGTCGCCGCGTTGATTTTGACGTTTTTTTCAATAAACACCAAGGTGGCTTACCACGTTTGCATACTGCCCCCAAACCATCACCGACGCGGCTTTTTGGAACCGAGGGATGTTTATATTGGATTGTCAGAATGCTGTCCCTCGATGGCGCTCACACCCGGTCATTTTGCACATTGTGCGGCTGCTGCAGCACGAACAGTTTCTCGTCCGAAAACAAACTCCTGACCAGCGTGCCGAGAGGATCCTCTTAGCTCGATCCAACCGCTTTTGCTGGTAGCCTCCGAAACGCCATGGACCTTACGTTTTTGAGGCCTGAAACCAAGGTCCTTGGTGAGTATGGTGTGAGCGGTTCCAATGGAAACGTTGGAGATCCGTGCAGCCGTTTTCCGGATTGAGCGGTTCTTTTTGCGCCGAATTCGCTCCCTCACGATCTTGATGACCCGTGGCGTCCTCGCTGAACGCGGCCGACCGGATCTCGCACGGTCATTGGTCGAGGACGTCTCCGGTATCGCTTCCGATGGTCGTGCTAGACAAAGTTCCGCTTGACCCCATGCGATTTCAGCAGCCGGAAGATATCACCGGGTCGCTCACCGTTCAAGAAACGCTTAATTACGAAGTCCCGATACTCTTTCATCGCGCGTAACAAACGAACAACAACTAACAGAATGTCAACACCGCGCACATTCGGTAGCGTATGAATGAAGCTAAAGCTGACACCAATACCAATGCAGAATATGTACATGGCGCATACCTACGCAATGATGAAAACTTGTATTCGAACTTATTGAACACCGTGTATATGGTTGCGTTACTTCGTATAGCCGAAAAAGCTTTTGTTATTACTGTTGGTCTTAAGTTATAAACTCAATGACAGTTTGAATGACAATTATTAAATAACGACTGTTAAAGGTTCGTTCAATATGTTTGAATATATATCGTAACCTTATGTAGCTCTACAAGCTACTGTCACTTCTGTAGATCTGAAATTCTGAACTTAAGTACATTTTGGATAACCTAGAACATCCCAGAAGAACACAAACATATTTAGCGATTATCAACGGGAATTAAGTAATACGTATACAATTGCACTAAATTCTTAAACAACGTCTTACACTATTAAAAAGACATTTATTTTCTATTTCTGGACTTCTTAATATTCAGGATGTTCTAGGTCATCCATTAGGCCTTAAACTCCTGTGTTGTTTTTTGTTTTCCATTTAGAAGTATTGATTTAGGATCAAATTTGCCGAAGACAGTGTACACTTTTATTCAGTCTGTGCTTTATACAGCCTTTTCCTTTTTGGGGTCATATATAATCCGTTAGCCCTGAAGGAGTGAAGGGGAGATATACAGTTAGAACGAGAAAAAAAAACTCATTTAAAAAAAAAATCAAGGGAAGTTTTTACTCAAGTCAATCGAAACTTTTTAACAATTATGAGTGTATCCATGTAGTATACAAAAATATTTGTTTCAATTTTTTTCAAAAAAAAATGGCGGCCGTCAGGGTGCGTTTAAAAAGTCGTTGTATTTTGTTTGTGCTGGCTCTTCTGGTCGTAGTTTCGATCTGAAACTGGCTAACCTAAAAAAACATTAATTACATCTACATTTAGTACATGAATTGAAAAAAAAAGAGTAAAAAAAAATGCGAACTTTTGGCGTAACTTTTTCGAAAATCCACATTCTTACCGCCATTTTATCACATTTTTTCACATTTAATAATAAAATATTGCAACAATTTCTAATTTATTTGAAAAAATATATTATAATAAGGAAATCCTATAAGCTTCAGCTCAATCGATTAATAAGTTTTTCAGTTATCACCGGCATAAACTACGAAAATGCTGTTCTGAGAAAAACGCGTTTAAAGTTTTGATGATCTAAAAAGCAAAGTAAAAGTGAAGTATTCTACAGGAAATGTTAACTGTATATCCCCCCTTTATAAAGTTTTTACGACAAGGCTTGACATTTGTGACATGTTCAAAACTATGCGGCCCAAATAAACAATTTTCTCTATTAAAGTCAATGCGCAGAAATATTTCCGCACAATTGGTGCAATTATTTCGAAAATATTTTGAGGAACGACTGATATATTAACGCTAAAAACCTGACTACTTTTCGTGACGGTTGAAATACAATTTTTCTTTTAAACCGTGCTCAAGTATAGAAAACAAAGACGTTCTCCTACTTCAAAACCAGGACGTTAACACAATCAATAACACACCTTCACACCTTCGGAGTCTTCTTGGCACATTTGTTCCACAGTTTGGTCATCTGAGTCGCGCTTCGAGCCGTTTTTCCACTTTTCTTAAGCTTTCGCTTCATTATTGCACAACATCTCTCGATGAGCCGGATTTATGGGTGGATTTATGTTTTTATCGATGAAATCTACGTTATTATCGCGGTACCAGTGGATGACTTCCCGGCTGTAATGGCAAATCACCAAATCTGGCCAAAACTTCACGGGACCTTTATGGGCTTTAATGAAAGGTAGTACGCGGTTTTTGAGGCATGCTTCCTTGTACAGCTTCGAGTCCATCGTCTTACTCGTCACGAACACCTTGGTCTCTGCTCCACAGCTGCATATACCTTGCCAATACATCCGTTTTTTGGTAAATTTGTCCATAAAAGCAAACTTGAACTTCGCAGGAACATCTCCTCGAGCCGTCGCCATGTAGAACTTTTGGCCAGGAAGCAGACCAAAATCCATTTTGACGTAGGTTTTCTCGTCGATGAGCTGGCATCCTTGGTACTTCGTCAAAACCTGCTGGTACAATTTCCGAACTCGAGTTTTGGTGACGAAACTTTGCTTCAACGTTCTGTTTGGTTGCAGGCTGGCTGAATAAGAACGAAATCCTGTTCGCAAACGAATTCTTCGAACAGTACTGCGAGCAGCAGCGTATTTTTTTTTTGCGAATTCATTATCTGATAGTCCAGGGTTTGCCCTGACGGTTCTCAACACCATCTGGTTCAGCTTGCGGTCATATGCTCCACTACGACGCTTACCTTGAGGCACTCGATCGACACTCTTTCGCTCACTGAAGCGTTTAAGCACATCAAACATGGTTGATTTGACGGTTTTCAACGGTTTTGCGATTTTCATTGCGGACCACGTTGGATTATCAACGTGGGTGTGCAGAATGTTTTCTATTCCCGCGGCTTCCATCTGGAATAATTTTTGACTGACTACACGAAAAACCTTGAAATTTATACCACAGAAAGTGAACAAATCGCTGTAAAAGAATTCTTGCAGCGGTCACTTGACGTGGCGCTGCAACACAATAAGTGATTCCGGATTCTAACTTGACAGAACTTTACCACGTATTTCAATGATTCCTACGAATGTTGCATTTGATTTTAAGCGGCTTCAGTTTCCGGTAGGACTAGTTTTTGTCATGAAACAAAAATCAACAAACTCAATTCTATAATCAAAGTTAAACAATAGTAAACAAAGTCAGTCAGTTTTATCAAAACTCATTCTAAAAACCAACCATAAACGCGCCAATTCTATAACATTTTCATTCGTTTAGTTGCAAGCGTAGCAACACTCGCACCGGGTTCTGCTAGTTTCATATAAAAATTGCTCTTCAAAGTTTTTACTTGTAGGGTTTTCAAGTTAGGAAGTAGGCAGTGGATGAAATATTAACTATATTTGCACTGATATTCATGTAGTTATTAAAAATTTCGTTTTTTTTTTATTTGAAATGTTCATTGTTAAAGCATCAAAATAGATTTCCAACCTCTACTCTAGATAATGTAACGGAAATACTCATGTATGTATTACTTCTCATTGATTTGAACAAACTTGGCACCAGTTTGAAGACGCATATTCTTATATTAAAGAAGGCTTGATGTCCTCTACTGTTCACCTTGTTCTGTAATGTTCTAAATTCCCGCATAACTCGAGAAAATGGCCAATGGCTTCGAACGTAAATTAGTAAATGACACACCCATGCAAACCAACCAAGCTATCTTGTAATTGAAAGTTTCTCTACCAGCTTCTGACTTTTGTTTGTCCGGATCAGTTCTTATTCAAGTGCAATCGGCGTTGAAAGTCAATTTTTTCATTCGGCTGATTTTGTAATTTCAAATATTCTTCTGTAATTGTTTACTAACTTAAATCCAGCTTGTTTAAGTCGATACAATTATGCTCAAGGTCCCAATAACCATTTCAATTCACATGTCAAAAAGAAAGCGGTAACACCTGTTTCCCAGTAACACGTTAAATTTTAACCATCCAAACAAACCGAAACACCTGCTTCAACTCCCATAGCTTCGGAATTGTACAGTAGAAATGGAAACAAAACTCGATTCAAAACGTGATTTCAAGACTTATCTTCACTCGCATTGAACTTGAACATGAAGAATTTCGCAGTGTCACTTCGCGTCGCGTGTGTGTGTTCGCATTTCGCTTGATGAGTAAACCAAAACACTTCACGAGCCGCATCGGTCAGTCGACGATAGTTTATCGAAGCAAGCGAACAAATACGCTTAGTCCCGGCTGCCGACCGATCGCGGTGCTTATTTTTGTGATATCTTAAGTCAGCGTGACCGGTTATCAGCGCCGTCGGTAAACACTGGTTGTATCAGCTCGTCGAATTTGATGAAGTGATATCAGTGTACATCTTCAACTCTGCGACTCCAGGCGCCGTTTTTATTGCAAACTGATTTCCTCTGTGCCATTTGTTGAGCTTTGCATATTTACAATGGATGGATCTGCTAAATCGATAAACTACATCCAATCGGAGCTGATTCCGGAAATGGTAAAACGCGGTGAGTTGACCATCGATGGAATCGACCAAGATGATACAGTGCGTCTGGAGTCTGTGGAAGCCAAACCCTTGCAGGCCGATGGAACGTTCATGCTGACAGTTTTGTACAAGGTCAGGGTAATGCTGAGCAGTGCAAAGGATGACCGGCTTCAACGGGAGTATCGTTTGGTTGTGAAGGTAAGTTTGTCAGCAACTCTTCTCAAAGATTTTTTTCTCGCGTAAACATGAATGAAAGCAAACAAGTAGGCTGGGTTGTTTCAAACGTAGCGATATATGACGCGTTGAAGCAGCATTTAGTTGTAAGAACTTTGAAGCTTTTTAAATTGAACAACGATTTTGGTCGAATGGAAACGAATAAATTAATCTGTGCGAATTGAAAAAAACCTTGATAAAAAAAACTTGTCACATGAAAGAGCTTAGGTGCCGACTGTGATGTGAATTAAATTGAATTGACCTTCGCTAATAGCGGCACTCGTTCTGCACATTTGATCAGCGTGTACGTGAGGTATACTAAATGACACCAACAGATGATGTGGAAGGGAATGTTATGAAAAAAATCGTCAAGTCGAAAATTTATAGATTCTCTTCTACAAAATAAGAAGGAATGAATAGAAAATATTGCGCCAAAACATAGCGACTACCATTAAAACTAATGAAGTAATCGATTTAAGACTTTGAAAGATTTTGAAATCTAATGAGAGCTCTTCTTTCTTAGCGTTTCAAGCTTATTGCTTTCACAATTCACTCATTGCTTGCTCTCAACTTAGTGTTCTTAATGCACTTCCACAGTTATTAATTGGGAGCTTTCGATGCCAGGTACCATTTTTGCACTAGTATGATTATGTGGCAAGTCAAATCATACCCTATGCCCAGGGAGTCGAGAAATTTTCCTTAACGAAAAATGTATAGACCAGATTGGGAATCGGATCCAGTCACCTCCAGCATGGTGTTGCTTTGTAGCCATGCCTTTACTGACTGAGCTAAGGGAGGCCCCATCTAATTAGAGTTATCAAATGAGTAACGTTCTAAACGCAGACAAAAGGTTCAGAATTGTCAAAAATGTGTTACCAATCAGTGTTTTGCCTTTTTTTTAATCGATTGTGTGTCGAATCATTCATCTTCGCAGACGAAGTGAAATTAATAATATCCAACAGATCCTTCCATTCTATTGTAGAAAATACACTTGCATGGATATTTGAACTATGGCTTATGAATAAAATTCTGTCAAAGGTTTTTCATAATTGTTTAGCAACAGAAAGTTTTTTTTCATGAAAACATTAAAACATTGTTAAAATTTTATTTAATTACTGATGATGATGATGCTCCCACCACATAGCCCCACAATGGTTAAAAATGGATGATTAATCATAAGATAGTATTATATTTAAAACATGTTTAACCAGATTTGCAAACAAAACCAAAAACGGTCTGGCGACATTGGATAGTTTTCCATTATTATACAGCAAAATTATACATATAAAAAATGCCGTTAATTTAAAATAAAAACGTTCGTGAGCGTACCCAACAAACATTGGTGTCAAGTAACCGTCTGTTCAAACAAATTTGAAGAAATTATTCAGCTTTCTAGAAGAAAAAGCTGAACAACTTCTTCAAATTGGTTTGAACAAACAGTTATTCAGCATTGATGTTTGTTGGGTAACCCAATAATAAAACGGATGGACAAAATCCAGGAAACTAAATGAAACCAAAAGAAAAAAAAATCCTCCGATATTTCTTGTAAATCTGGACTCGTAAGTGAAATAAGAAATAAATGATAATGATGTATATATTTTAAGTAGAATTTGTGGTAAAGGCTGACCACGTTTAATTTCGGACTATTTTCTTTCAGTATAGATTTTGAATTATTTCACGGATCGTTGAAAAATTTCACTTATATGAAAGCTGAGACTCTCCACTTTATTTCGTGTTCACAACATGTTCACGTTCTTGTTAAATTCATTAAAATGGCGTCGAATCAAGTGGTAGAGCGCAAACGCATTTTTATGAACGGCAGCAAAATACCGAATTTATCGGTACGCGATCTTACCAAGAAACTAAAACTACCGAAGAGTATCGTGTTTTGTGTTTGCAAATCATTTGACTAGCGCTTGACTGTGTATCGGAAGGTTGGAAGTGTAACAAATCGAAAAGTATGCTCCCGGCAAATTTACAAGAAGGTGGTAGCCATTATTGAGAAAAAGCCCAATCGTGCAAAGGAGCTTCACACCATATTTTTGCAAACATTTTTTGGAATCATAATGAACGGCAAAACAAACGTACTCGAAGACTTTAAACAGCTTCCGGGTATGGTTTTTTATACCGCAATGCAAAATAACGCCGTTGCCGTGCATTTCTGGACAAAGGAAGTGCCCAAACCCCCGAAGAAATGTTTGATTTGGTAGATCATACATAGTTGGGTCGAAAATCTCAAAGTTTCATCTCTACCGGTACTACCAATAAGGATGTGTACGAGAAAGAATGTCTGCAAAAGCGGTTGCTACCGTTTTTCAGAAGGCATGACTTCCCAGCTCTGTTTTGGCCTGATTTGGCCTCTTGTCACTATGCTTATTCCGTCCTGAAATGGTATAAGGTACAAGAGGTAGAATACGTGTCAAAAACAGCCAGTCCACCAAACTGCCATGAATTTCACCTAATAGAGAAATACCGATGATACCAAGAGAAGATGGAGAATCGTCACGGCGGGCGTATCTGAGGATAACGTATGGAACCTGATGGCGGGTAAACCACACAATGTTCGAGAATTTTACAGAAAAAAGGATTAACATTTTAATCAATTGTTTCTAATGTAGATACAACTTTAATATTGTGAAATAAACAATCGATTTTTTGAATTATTTGTAAACATTTTTGCTGCTATTATTTTGGTGTCCGAAATGCAACGTCGACAGACTATATGTGATTTAAAAAAAAAAACTTTAAAAACCTTCCTATCTTTTCAAATGCACAACATTCTTGGCAGATTCTAGAAAAACCCGTTCTCGTCCATAATTTCCTACGGTGCATATTCACGACACTTTTGGAGCACCAGGTGCAACGTAAAAGTTTGACCTGTTGTTGATCCACGTCCACAAAACCGGCTTGATAACTTCCAACAAATCTGCTTGATAGGGGCAATAGACGCCGGAAATAATCTGCGAAAGCACTTTGTAGGCGCTGCCTCATCATAGTGATTGCTCGGTATCTAGGAGAAATTAATATATGAACTAAGCAATATACCCAAATAAAATATCTCTCGAATCACAAAACTTGTTATTTCGGATACCTGAGAATACCTGAGAGGTGCTATTTACATATTGTCTTACCTCAATTTGATATTCGCATAACATTGTGGGAACATTTTTACAGTATTATCCCCAGGTATTTAATCTCATATGCAGTGCTTTTAAATACCAAGGTCAGTTATCAAAATATTCGTCCCTTGCGCTGAACTGGATGGTTTGACGTGTCGCAAAGGATTAGTAGGGATTCTTGGTCAAGATTCAAAGCTAAGAGTCAGTTCCATTGTGATCATATCAAATCAATTCGGTTTTCCGCTGTAGCAGTAGCACATGAAAATTATAGATATACTATTCTTTATAGAATATATAGTGTCAGATCATCCATGGAATTCCCAAGTATTATAAAATAATTATAAATTATTTTTTGTGGTTTTGATACTTTTTCTAAGCTTCAATTCAATGGACGCAGTGGTTCTTCGCCCCAACAAAAAAAAGCTTCAGGTTCGTCAATTAAACTTGTTGTTATCGTTTTATATTATATCATCCCTTCACTAAATTATCTATGCTATTATGTAAGTCATTTGCAGCTTCGAATATATGCGTCCATGTCAAATAGAGAGCCCACTTTAGCTATGTTGTGCATCTTTTTTTTAATTTTTTTTTTCCGTCGGCCTATTTCCTCACATGGTGACAATCACCGACGCCAGGGAGACGACTCCACCACCTGGACCCTACCTAACGACTCATGACTATGAACCGGGACCAACGGCTTTACTTCCCTTCCGAAGGAAGACGTGACAAGATGTTTTCGCCTCAGGAAAACCACCGATGTCGACTGGGATTGAACCCAGACCCACCGGGGTGCCAGTAGCAGTCACGCTTACCACTACACCACCGACACCGGCTAAATAATGGTATAGAGTGCTGTATGAAGATATCTGGTGCGTTATTGAACTCGTTTAAAACACACAAAATACTTCGATAAGGTGGGAGCATCATCATCATCAGTAATTAAATAAAATTTTAACAATGTTTTAATGTTTTCATGAAAAAAAACTTTCTGTTGCTAAACAATTATGAAAAACCTTTGACAGAATTTTATTCATAAGCCATAGTTCAAATATCCATGCAAGTGTATTTTCTACAATAGAATGGAAGGATCTATTGGATATTATTAATTTCACTTCGTCTGCGAAGATGAATGATTCGACGCACAATCTGCCTACTGCCTATTCAACATTGCGCTAGGCGGGGTTGTGAAATGTCCAGGCTTTAAAATGTAGGGCAAGATTTGCAATAAATCCAGTTTGATTAAGATTTGATGATGAGGAGGTTTAATTAAGGGTGAATACGTCGAATACTAAGTAGAAATTTCATTTCAATATCTTGGAGTCAGGATCGATTAAAATTGTACCTGGAGATTCCACATTGAGTTTCTGAAGCGAAAGTGCCAACAAAGATCAACTTTCTTCGAAAAATTACCGGAACTCGGTGGGGAGTGCATTCACAAGATTTTCTGACGCTATACCGGCCAACGATTTTGTCTGCTATGGCATACGGTAGTTTTTGTTTTCGATTAGCGGCACGGTCGCACATCATATCGCGCTCTCAGTTTTAAGTTACATGTCCCGTTCTCTCATATGAGTGTTTATGTCGAGTGGAAGAGTACATACAGTTCGGGTCGATGTCTAGTAGCAGGTGATGAGACTACCAATGAGGCTAAATTCTCTTGAGTAGAGGTTTAGGTATTGGTGAGCTCTCATTCTCGGATTCTCTGAGTGACTATATGTTTGGGCAAACATACTTTTGCATATAAAAACTACTAAACGATTCATTAAAGATGACGCAACCATGACCCATATAGCTCTAACAAAATGGAAATGACATTTAAAAATTCACGATGTTATCCATTGTTTAGATAAAATTTAGCAATAAAAAGTAAAAAACAAACCGTTGTATATGGTGAACATCGACAATGCAACACAAGGAAGGATAAAATAGTCCTAGATGCTTTTCATGCAAACCCGAAGGTGTCAACAGGGCCAGTTGCGAAAAAAGTGCAAGTGCCAACCGGTTAGGTGCAAAAAGCGAAGTCTAAGGCTGGATTAAGATCATTCAAAGATCAAACATACCCAGATCGTAACGCCACGCAACAAAAATTGGTAAACACACGCTCCGAAAAACTTTATGAACAACTTCTCACAAAATTTCATAGTGTTGTCATGGATGGCGAAATATACTGCTTCAAAAAATTCAAATATCTCTCTGGAACGGAATTTAACGGACGTATGAAACTAAATTCGCTGAAAAATCTCTGGTCTGGCAAGCAATATGTGGGCTAAAATCTCAAATTTTCGTAACCATAAATACCGTAAACGCTGAGACTTACCGGCAAAAATGCCTCAAAAAGCGGCTGTTATCTTTCCTGAGAAAACATGCGACTCAATCCTTGTTCTGGACAGATTTGTTCAGCTGTCATTACGCTAAAGATACAATCACTTGGTATGAGCAAAATAACGTTTTTTACGTTCCCAAGGATTGTAATCCACTAAATTGTCCACAGCTCCGCCCGATTGAAACATACTCTTCAATGATCAAGTAAAACCTCAAAAAGCATGATGGTAGAAACGATCCAAGTACTTCATCCTAAGTGGCTTACTGCTTCGAAGAAAATCGAAAAGGACACCGTGCAAAGATTGATGAAAGGAGCCCAAGTAACACACTACAGTCAAAATAAGTTGTAGTAACTTGATTATAACTCAGCAAGTCATATTTATGTTATCTCAACCGAATGGCAACAAATGTGCTGCTAGGGAGTGAATAAAAAAGTTCGCGCAAAAGCTTATGGGAATAAATCCATATAAATCTGTTTGCAGTTTTGTTGAGTATCACATTTATCTATTAAATTAAATGAATAATATGAATCAAAAACATGCTGTTGTTTTTTTGAATTTTTTTTTAAATGTCCGGATTTTGGTGAAAACGGCCTTAAGTAGCACTTAATTGAAATTTTAATGCAAACAATGTGTTAATTTTGCTGATCAAGTGGAGTATAAATGAAGTTGAACGAGAGTTATTAGCATTTAAAAAAGTTTAACCTTTTCATAACGGTATCATTTTAAAAAGAAATTGAAATGGCACCTGGTATAGAAAAGATAAACGTAGTGGTTCGTTAAAAACGACGCGAACATAAATAACTGAATTTAGAGAAAAAAAAAACTCTGAAAAAATACGTACAAAAAACATGTCTCATAACTCCACGACCACAATAGATCTAAGAAATGCTTGAATTCATAGACTATTCATTAAATTCGATGGATAATGGATATCATGTAGAAGCTCTTTATAAAGACTTCAGCAAGTCATTTGACCGCATTGACATACCAGTGTTACTCTTTTAATTGCAAAAGGTGGAAATTTAGGCAGGACTTCTGAAATGACTTGAATCATACTTAACGAATCGTCAACAAATAATAAAAATAATAATAAAGAAATTGAATCCCATTCAAGTCACTTCAGGTGTCCCTCAAGGACCTCTCCTTTTTATTCTGTACGTAAACGAAATTTCCTTCATACTCTAAAAAAAATGTACTAACTTATGCCGACGACATGAAGGTCTTTCTGGAGATTAGGAATGAAGAAGGCATCAATATATTCCGGAATGAAATACAATTATTCTACACATGGTGTAAGAAAAGCCTATTGGAATTGAACATAAAAAAAATCAACTTAATATCATTTGCACCGTACGAGTACGACCAGATTTCTTCCGGTCCTCCAACGAGCAGGTGTCACGGTACCTTCGGATGGTTCGGTCCGAGGTTTTTCAAATTTCTGAAACTAGCACCCGGACGCTCACCTTACAAAAACTTTTATATCACCACAGCACGAAACTCCTTCATCGCTGGTAAAAGATTAACACCGAATGAAAACAATCGGACATAACCTAAAAGCGTTTGTATAAACAAAGTGCAAAAAAAAACCAACACATACGTGAAGCATGTTGAGTAGTTGCACGACACCAATGCAAGGAAAAGGTGTATGAGAATATATTGGACATGGTGTAGATACATAATTGTATTGTTTCATATGGTATTTTTCTTTTAATTAAGATAATTGGACCACGCCAAAATATACTTAATATTTATTACATAACATACACCTGGGAAAAGGAGAGACCATCAGGGTACTCAAGTGAAAAGATTTGGATAGGGAGCATGGGACTGCCTCCTCCTTATTGTTAACATTTCGCGGAACCACCTTTGGGGTTTATTCTGTCAATCAAGGGCTCGATTCTAATGATGTGGGTGTGAACTTGCTTGTGGAAGGAGATTGTCTTTCCTATATTCACGTGTTTCGCGTAACAATCTCTGTTTACGAGTCCGTCCAAACGTTTTTGACCCTTCCTACAGGAGCTTTATGATCACAAACAACAATAAAATCCTGATCAAATCGTTTTTCAGATTATTCCACTGTAATGGATAGTTTCCTTGCTACAATAGATGGTAGTATTTCATCATCATCATCATTATCATCATCATCATCATCACCAACCTCTCATCTTTACGCCACGCAGTTCAACTAAGAGCATATTGCAATTTATCTCTTATAACATGTTGATATTTCCCACGAACTATAATTACCATATCTTCCGCAAAACTAATCATTTCAAATCCTTGCGTTTCGAGATGTGATAGTAATGCGTCTACTACCAGTGATCACAACAGAGGTGAAAGAACCAGGTGAGCAACCCTTCACAGTCCTTACCGTGACCGTTGACCTTCCATGACTGCATATTATTTCTCTTTTATGCAACATTTCAAAAATCCAATCTACAATACTTTTATCAAAATTACACTTTATCATAACATTTCCCTTGGAGTTATTAGATGCATTGTCAAAGGCTCCTTCAACATGAAGAAACGCAGCCAAGAAAATCTTATTGCTTGGATGTTTGCTTTTTAATTAATGAAATTGAATCTAGGTATTATGGTTTAATATAGTCATCAATCAGTTTCTCCATCAATTTCAACATAATTGACGAAAGGGTCAATAGGTCTAAAAGATTTTGAAGTATCTTTATCCTTTTTGTTAGATTAAGGGCTTAGTCACAGTTCCCTAGTAGCACAATTGTTGCAAATAAGTCAAAGTAACTGCAATGTGACTCAATTAAGTCACAATCAAGTTTCTGCAACCAATTATGACAGAGATGTGTTGCTTGGGTGGAGTTGTATTATTTGGTTTTTGGTTAATTTTTATCGGTATCTGCTTCACCGATAAAAACCAACCAAAAATTAAATAATATAACTCAGATTTGCCACTACGTTTTTGAAATATGATTTAACAGCAAACTAGCTGTAAGCATTTCAGTTAAACACGTAATTAGTATTCCTTTAGTTTGTTGAATCATTACAGAAGCAATTCCAACATTTAGTACCTAGTTATTTAAATGGTTCAAAAGAATGTAATGCCCATTCAATTCCAGCTTAAGTGAAAATACGACTTGATAGATCTTGCGTGGCTTCCCTAGTCAGTAGCCCAGTTATTCTTGCAATATCATTGAACTCCTTCGAAACTCCTGAGCTAGTACTTTCTAACCCAGTATGTGAATCCAAGGAAGTCGTTTCTTTACTCAAAACCGGTAGAGATCCTGGAAAGTGTACTTCCATCATCAAATTTGGAGTTTTTGATACATTAGCCGTAGAACTTCCGTTTTTAAGAGCACATAGACCATTAGAGTGTTCGGATCAAAGCAAGCCGTATTTTGGAACTGACGTGTTTTGTTTCTGCTGAGGCGTTATCGCAAAAAAAAAACTAATTCGTAATTCAACTTAGACAACCGGTGAAATCAGATAATCTCCACTTAAAACTCCACTAGTATAAATGTAGTAAATGTAATCGATTCCCTCCCAAAATGTGAGATGGTCGATAGTACTTCCCCATTTTTTCGTTTTTTATGCTTCGCAGGGACCCGGAGGAAGAGTAATATCAAATTAGATTTATTTGTAGAGAAAAGGCTTGTAAGATGGAACAGCGCCACTTTTGACATTCACAGCGACAACACGATCGCGCTGACAAGTGTTAACCTCATTTTTTTTACTATTCTTCAATTTTCATTTGCTTTTGTAGTGAATACACTCATTGGATCTAGTTTTTCCAGGTTTCATTGTTCGAAAGTGGTGGAATAATTAATATAGCAATTATTTCTTGTGCATAGTAAGTGGAAATTTCCCATCGATATCAAGAGGTTAACATTTGTGTTGGCTAGCATTTTTGGTGTATTTTTATGATCCAAAGGTATTTCCAAACAAATCGTAAAGTGAAACAATTTTTTGATGTTTTGTGTTTATGGCGTCATGTTTGTAAGATGGAACACTGTTGAGCTTGTACGATTGAACTTTTTTTTCTTTTTAAAACATATGAATGACATTTTTTATGTTTAAAAATGCCGTGGAATCAATAATAAATTGAAATATAACAGTACATTTTTTGAAATTACAATTTTCGATGAATTTCGAAAAAAGGCCATAATTTTTTTTGATGACTATAAATAATCAGTTCCGTGGGCAAACTGGGAGCCCTTTAGTTCCTCTTTCGAAAAATCATCGAAAAAACAAAAATTATACATGTTATGAGCAAAAAACGAATCGTGTTCCATCTTACAAGCCTTTCCTATACCACCCTGGCATAAATGATTAAATTAGAGTATTTCCGCGTTGTCGCGAGTGAATTGATGATTTTTAGCAGTTTTGAAGCTGATATACAGCCGCCTTATACTGGGAGTGTGAAAAGAGAAAAAGATACGAAAACCAGTGCTGGTCAGAAGCAATGAACGGAGCTAACGCGCACACTGAAAGTTAATTTTAGTTTATATTACAAAATTGAAGGTAATACTTACAAATCCTTTCGTTGTTTTCAGCAACGAAACTGATTTGTTCTTTTTATGAAGATACATTCGTAATTAATGGTACACGCGCAACTGTCAAAAGCACGAAGCTTTTGTTGACACAGAAAGAACATTCGTACATTGTACGAAAACAATACAAAGAGCTACGAATATTTGGTCACCAATTAAAATGAAACGTCTCTCTGGTGGTTGCATGAGAGACTGAAAGATCTAGTTTATCGACTCAAAATGTTGTTGACAAAAAAAACGCACCCACGTGGAGTTGTCCAGCGTTTTTTTTTAATGTTTCAGACATGGGGTTCGAACCTGAATGTTTGGAAAGTGCTGATTCTGAATCCACGGTTGATCTCACTAGGTCACGCTGACTTGTGAGTAGATGAATGATGATGGGCATGAAGTTATAGCTCTCGACAGCGCTTTAATTTTTATTTTGTGTTAGATAAATTATTCCCGCCCATACCAGCAGCAACACCATCATGCATGAGTACGGTATAAAAGAGAAACAGCGATTGGCTGGTCATCACGAAATTCATTTCGTGCATTTTTCAAAAAGGTGTAATGATAGAATTTCACCAGACATTTGTTCTATCTAAAAAATCCATGTTTACGAAACGCGTGAAAGCTTCTTTACGAAGATAAATTTTCAGTGCATGTGTGCGTGAGTGGCTGGCATTTAATTATACGTGGTGTACAGAGGGAGAACTGTGAAGTTTTTTTTTCTTTCGTAGCACATTTATTGTGATTTTTCTAGTTAAATTTCTTCTCGAAAGATTGTGCGCAAAGTACTAATTGTACTCGTGATGGATATATATTCGGAATAGCGGATAGCTACTTCTGTAGAGACATAAATTCATCCCTTAGCATCAAAGGGAAGCCGTCTAAATGAAGACTGAAGATCAGCACCATTTTCTGGAGAGATCTATCTCATTATAACTAAATTTGAACGATACTGCTAAATAAGTGCCAATCGCAAAACAATATGCTTTGATGATGGAAGTGTATGCACAACACTTTTTTCATGTGAAACTAACCTCGGAATGAAAGTGAGTAGCCAGGCATTCTGAAATGGGTCACTGGAACCCAACAGAGCTATCACATTCTAACTCCCGGAGCCAAAAATGTTTGTCGTATAAGACAACAGTTCGTTTAACAGCTCATAAACATCCAGACATTGAAAAAGCGCCGTGAATATGCAATGGTTTAATTTGTAAACGATATTGTTTCGCAGCGCATTGACTCAACAGTACTCTTGTCAAAATTAAATTTCTATGCTCTTACTAAGAACTAAGAAATCGAAATCTATTTTCCATAAACCATCATCGCAAAAATTATGCAAAATTTGGGCTACTAAATCGAATGATGGCCTCTTACAATCAATTCTGCGAAACCATTGACTTTATAATGTCAAAAAATAGTTTAACACTCAAAAAATATTTTAACACCATTCGGAATCACAACTTCTAGGAAGAAATATAAGAAAAGCAGACATTACTAAGTTTTCCCATAATTCTAAGACAAAAAAGTTATTTTCCTTTACTTGTACTTTTTTTTTAAATCAGAAAGAAGAAAATACTGTAACTTTATATGTACTTGTCTACGTTCGGTTGACGAAATGAGAAATGGTCGCAGTGATGAAAATACCCGACAAGAAATTAAAAAAACCACGACCACAATACATTTTATTCCCATGGAAATCGAGCAATTTCTTAACCCAAGAATATTTACATCAGATATGATATTCCAATGTGAATCCGACAAGGAACGTAAGGGTAAACGATTAGGAATTTTTGATCATTTGAATCTTTCTGGTATAAAGCAAGCAGTAAAAGGTATTTCCTATTTGATTACTTGATGTCATCATGAACATGATGGAATGTGACGGCAACATCAGGTAATCAGATTTTATGATGAATCGATAGCGTTTCCATTTTGTTGCCAAAAAAAAAAGAGCCAATAAGGAGCAACGGATACGAACAAGCTTCACGTGCCTTACCCTACAACAAGATTATTTTTCGAAAGATATAGGGAAGTTTCAAATTGGCATTCAAATTTGATTTAGGGAGAAATATTTTGAAATCCGTCTATTCAACGGCACACGGATTGGCCAGATTTTTGATAGGCATGTCTTACTAGGAACAACAATGAACTTAAACGATGTTCACAGATTAAAACCCCCTAATTGATTTTCTTTTTCAGATTACCCCTCAGTGCGCAGAGGAGATGTACATTGGATGTCAATTCGATACTTTGTTCGAGAATGAAACGACAGCATACACCGACATCATTCCCACCCTCGGAAAAGCGGACCTGTATCCAAAGTATGAAATCAAATTTTACCAAGAATTTTTCCACCAATCTAACTGATGGGACCTTTTCCATTTGAACAGATATTTTTACTCACATCGCAAGCCATTTGAAGCGGTTATGGTGCTCAGTGACTATTCTACAGATGGGTGGAAAATGGCTCCGATGGTAGTTAATCTACCTTTGGAATATTGTCTGCTGTCAGGTGAGCTGGAACCTAACTTTTGAGCAATTTATCGTTTAACGGACATTCTCTGTTTCAGCCCGGGCGTTGGGTCGATTACACGGTGAGTGTTACGCTTTGAAAGAGCAGCACCGTGAATCGTTCGATAGCATGGTTGGCAAATTCAAGGAAGCGCGCTACGGCAACGATCCCGGTAATATGAAGTGGGCGGACATCATGAAAACCGGACCAATACGTGCCGTGAAGGTTGCCCGTGAAAGCGCATTCGGTGAATTGATTCCGGATGAATTTCTGCAGAAGTTTGCCGCTCTGCTTTCCGACCCTTGGGAGTATCAGAAGAAGAGTGTCGTTCCGGCGGAGCCATTGGCAGTAATTTGTCACGGAGACTATCTGCGTAATAATATTGCATTCAAATTTGCTGATGACAAGGTATGTCACTAGCTTGCAATATAGCACTGCGGGATTCATGATGGTAGAATGGGTGGAGATGGTTTGCAACTGTGGAATGGTTGGCTACAATTATAGGAATTGTCACGCCTGAATGATTAAGTTACAATTGAGCTTAAGTTACTGTTGAATCACATAGATAGGGATATTCATGCTATCGATTTTGTAATCGCATAAAATAGGAAGCGTCTGTTCCAGTTCATTTGCGTTCATATAAGTATTATTGGAAAATTGTTTGATCTTTGTGAACTTTCCGAAACAATTCTAATGTCGAACAATATGAGTGAAACTATGGAATCTTTGATCATCTCAGAATGTCATTTGCACTAGTTTAACTCTTAAAACAAATAACACTCATTTAAACAAACAATCTTCCAGACTCCAGACAAACCCACCCATGCCATGATGTTCGATTTCCAAACACTTCGATACGCATCGCCGATGACCGATTTTGCCACATTCATAGCCAACTCCACGGGATACGACGTCAGGGAGCAGCACTTCGAAACGATATTCAAAACATACCACGATGAGTTAGTGCAGACGCTTTGCAGTATCATCGAGACCGATCCGGATGACTTACCGCAGCATTACAGGTGAGGAAGCAGAATAATACGACCGTGGCAGGCTGCTCCTTGAATTCTGACAAGTGCATATGTAGTCCTGTCGTAATTATAGCTGCTGTTAATATATGCATAAGATGCATTTATCATTAATGCTGCTCTATTGATTGACCATTTCTCTATTTCATGCCCCGCGATGTGTGATGCTATGCAGCTATGAGTCCTTCCAGAGGGAGTTTACGCATTACTATATCTATGGATTTCTGATAGCAAGCAGCTTCCTCATGATTCTACACGAACCGATGGAAAACATATTCCAAATGGAGGAATGGACTTTAGAAGAAACCATTCAGGACGCCATGAAGCGTGGTGGAGCTGCGCTAGATAAGGAGCTTGCTGCCATGGTTTACGAAATCTATAAGCTGCATTTGAAATTTGGAATGGAAATAAGGTGATCATTGCCTGAGTGGTGTACGCGATAGCTACTGTGGTATTACGAGTTTTTCATAAAAGACTCAGACTTTAAGAAATGTGATGAAAATATAGAATATCGATGAAAATTTCTCTGATGATAAGTTATTTTTTTCTTTCGAAACAGTCCTTCAAATAGTATTGGAATACGTATGTCTGAGCCTATCAGATGGTTTCGCTAAAACGAATAAAAATAATATGCAGATGATTCAAATATATTTTAACTTCAGAAACATTAGTTATGTAAACAGGAAATTGGAAACATTACATTAAATTTTGATCTCGTAGACACTACCGATTGCTATTGGTTTAATAAAAATAGGTTCCCGGCTTGGCATCCCTGGGAATAGCTCACCATAGTGCTTGCAATACAATATACAAATTCTTGCATTTTGTTGGCATACAAAACTCTCAAATGATAACTGAGGAGGACGAAGTCTTAATTTCTGACTAAAGATTGTGCCCAAAAAAATGTGACGTGGCTGGGTAGCTCAGTGGTTACCCGTTCTGCTTACTGAGCAGATGGTCGGGAGTTCAATCCCAGGCCCGTCTCCTTCCTTGCCATTTGTCACTTGCCTCTTTCTATCACCACTAGATTTAAAATAAAAAGCAGTCTACTGCGCTCTCTTTCATTGATCGCTACACTTACCACAGTGCATCCATGATCTAAAAATAAACCTGCCTCACTAACACAACTATCCTTCCCTTGGCAATTGTAGAGATGCAGTGGTGCTCACGGTCTATAAAAACAACGATTGTCAAACCAATCATCCTTCTTCCCCCCTCCGCAAAGACCGATAGGACGTGGCCGGCGCCGGTACTGATCGATAAATAGAATTAGTGAACTTGTACATTGAAGATGTAAGAGCTACTCCCAAGCTCCATCTATGTGGTTCTCTGTGCAATTACACTAGTTCTGATCAGTAAAGGAGTAGCAACTACGATATTGCACGGTCATTTAAAAAAAAAAGATTGTGCCCAAAAAAAATGTCACAATTTTTGTGTGTATAACTTTTTATTGCATGGGTAAAAATTGATGTAATATTGAGTAAAACATTAGAGTTTAGAGTAAAACATGTTAACATGTGAAAAATTTCGTTACAGCCAGTGGTTATCGAGATGGCTTCCAAGTAAGACGTTGATTGGTAAATGACTGGAAAATGCGTTCCATAAGGACTTCGCGAATCTGTAGGTATGAAATAGATCCTACTGCGATCCTTGACCTCTTGTCCAGTAACTGGTGCTGACTGGGGTATGAGTAACCATAGGAAAGATCGGGTTACTAACCCCGGTGCACCCAAAAGTTGAAATTGTAGCAAAAAATGCAATTGCAGTTTTTGCAATCATATCTTGAAAAATCCGCATGATTCTGAGAAGGCAATTTTGCCCATCATGATCCACAAAGCTTTTTATGGAAGAAACAAAGCCATGCAAGTGTGTGCAAGTGGTTATCGCTGTGTGCTTAGTGCCTCGACAGTCGCAGCACCGTTGAGTTTTTGTTCAACCGCCAACAACTTCTCAATATGGGTGAGACAATGGCACAGAACGCCGCTACGCCATATGCGACTGTTGCTATTCCGCTGTCAAGTGTTCTATTTTTATTTGCACTCGTCATCACCCTCCTATCGCCCTCTCATCAAGTCACCATGCGTTTTATGAAATAAACGAAGCCATGTAAGTGTGTGCGACCAACATTTGCTTCATTGTTGTAACGTTGAGTGGCTCGACAACCGAAGCAACTGTAGGGCTTTTATTCCGATCACCTCAAAATGATGTGGTGACTGGATGGTTACACTGAAGAGCCGTCATGCTAACGGTCGCGGTTCGACTCTCAGTAGCGGATCATAATCTTTTTTTTTGTGAGCCATTGAATTTACTACTACTAATCAACTGTACAACCTCACGCACACATTAAATTTTTCTAATCGAATTAATGTGTTGCTTTGTTGCCCACGACCAATGTTGCATTTTTTCTCCTAGTTGCGATCCATTACGAGAAATGAAACTAAATCATGCGAAATTGCATTACAATCTTGCTTTTTTATTTTGGGTGTGGGAACTTGTTCATATGCTGACAGGGTAAAGGTTGCTTCCCTCTTCAATGGGTGCAGTCTATATGAGCGTCTGTTCTCCATCTAAGGAGCGGCTGATTATCGTCCTCGTGCCAGTGTGGAACTCTAAACAGTGCTGTGCACGATGGTCCTCCGGTAAGACAGGAGGCTGGGGAAGGCACAACAAGCCGCATTTGAAAAAATCAATGTTACAAATACCACAGAACCGGAACAATCGGCAAAGAGCTATGCGACGAAATAAGGGCTATGATTGGAAACTGCATGGAACTGCAAATCGCTCTGCTTCCTTGGCTGCGATTGGATAATCTAAGACAAACATGAACCACGAAACTTCGAAGTCGTAGCACTGCAGCAAGTTTGCCGGACAGGACAGAAGGTATGGAAAAATGGGCATCAAGCGGCTACTTTTTGCCAGAGTTGTAGTTCCTCAATCGAGCTGGGTACCGGCTTTGTAGTGCTGCTCAAAATGTGTCAACGTGTGATTTGATGGTTGTCGATCAATTTGAGAATGTGCAAGCTGAGGATCAAGGGCCGATTCTTCAACATACACTGCCCACATGTACGGAGACCCGGTGACGAAAAAAAGCGTTCTACGTGCAGCTAGAGCAAGTGTATGATGGCTGCCCGTAGCGGGATGTAAAAATCGTCATTTGCGACACAAATGCACAGGTAGGACGGGAGGCAATGGATAGACCGGTAATAGGGCCTAACAGCCTGTATATCGTATCGAACGATTACGGCCAACGATGCGTGAACTTGGCGGCCTCCCGTGGTTAAGCAGTCCAAAGTACCTTCTTCCCCCGTAAAAACATCCACGAAGCCACTTGCGGAATACTTGACCAACGAACAGAAAATCAAATCGACGGGAAATTCATCTCCGACATCAGCAACGTTCGCACTTACCGCAGCGCGAATATAGACTCAGACCACTACCTAATTGCAGTATGTATGCGCTCAAACCTATAGACGGTGTACAACACGCGTCGAATTCGGACGCCACGACCTAATATTGAGATACAATGGGAAACCGGAGTTGCCAAGAAATACGTGTGACGGTTGGAAGCAGCCCCATCAACGGAAGAGCAGCTTGGCGCAACTACTCTTGAAGAGGAAGAGACTTCATAACGTCAATGGTAGCATTACTATAGTAACACTAGGTACTTCTGCGCCGAATCGAAAAAAAATGACTGCTTGATGGCGAATGCAAGTAGTTAGTAGAGGAGAAGAATGCAGCACGGGCGAGAATGCTGTAACACAGTACAAGAACGAATGTGGAACGGTATAGACAGGCACGGAACAGGCAAAACTCTATTCTTCGCCGGAAAAAGCGCCAGATGGAAGATCGAGACGGCGAAGCTATGAAAGCACTGTACCGTGGTAACTATACGCAAATTCTATGATAAATTGAACAGCTCGCGCAAAGGCTACGTACCACAAGCCGATATGTGCAGAGATCTGGATGGCAACATTCTCACAGTAGAGTGTGAGGTGATTGAAAGGTTGAAGCAGTACTTCGACGAGCACCTGAACGGCAATATTACAACAAACGAAGGTGGCACGGTAATAAATCTACGAACACGCGCAGAAGATGACAAGATCTTGACTTAAACCCTTCAAGAAGTTGAGGAAGAAATTAATCGGTTGAAAAACAACAAAGCTTCTGGAGTTGACCAACTCCCAAGCGAGCAATTAAAATGCGGTGGCGAAGCACTGGCCAGGGCGCTGCACTGAGTAATTACCGATATTTGGGAGGAGGAGTGTTTACCGGAGGATCGGATGGAAGGAATAATGTGTTCCATATATAAAAAGGGCGACAAGCTACATTGCTGCAATTATCGTGCAGTGCAGGGCACCGTCTACAAATTGCTCTCCCAAATTTTATGCCGCCGCCTATCACCAATCGCAAAGGAGTTCGTGGGGCATTACCAAGCGGGATTCATAGGTGCCCGCGCTACTACCAGATTTTCGCAATTCGACAAGTACTGCAGAAATGTCACGAATATAACGAGCCCACACATCATCTATTCATCGATTTCTAATCAGCTTATTATACAATCGATCGAGGCCAGCTATGGCAGATTATGCACAATTATCGATTTCCAGAAAAAACTGACGTGGTTGGTCATAGCAACGCTGGATCGAGTGATGTGTGTCGTCCGAGTATCAGGGACACTCTCGAGTCCCTTCAAATCTCGGAGAGGGTTACGAGAAGGTGATGGATTGTCGTGTTTGTTGTTTAACATTGCATCAAGAAGTCTGTTCAACTGTTTGGCTTCGCTGACAACGTTGATATTGTAGCATGTGACTTTGAGACGATGATGGCAGAAACGTACATCAGATTTAAGGCTGAAGCTGGTAAGAATGGGCTTTTAATTAATGCGTTGAAAACAAAATATATGAAGAGAAGAGGTTCCTACTACGAGTTCAGATCGACGGTGATGAAATCGAGGTAGTAGGTCTTGGAAAATCCAGGCCAGTGCCGAAGGTTATATCGCAAAACAGTTGAGAATGGACAATTCGACCGTGTCCCGTGTGGTAAAATCTTTCTAGAAGACCCAGACGACCCGGCAGTGAGCTGGAAGTGGGAGATATGCGAAGACGATGAAGAAAAGGCTTTAGGTACTTCTTTACTCTTCAATGATTTATTCGAGAAAAAAAAGGTACCTAAAGCCATTTCTTCCATTCGGAAGTAGGATTGAATTCAAGTTTTCTCCAGATGTTCCTAAGAAGTCGGAAAGCCTCAGAAGTTGAATGTTGGGAAAATTTCAGAAGAGGTCTTCCTTTGCCAGATCAACAGAAACAAGGAAACCAGAACTCGGGACCACCGGTAAATCTTGGAGAAGCTTTGTGCAGTGGAGATGGTCATAATCCAGCAAAACATGTTTCAAGCAACATCCGAGAACAAGAACGCATTGGAACAACTGATAAATTGCGGCGGTTTAAGCTGAATCAAATGTCTTCCTTGCTGCCAGACTACTCTGGATCGTTTGAAGAAAACGCTTTAGATACTTCTTCACTCTTCAATAATTTATTCGAGAATGATCGTTTATACAATATCCGAATATCAGTTGACTTGTCTAGTCTTCTAGCATACTATGATTTATTTTTATTATTTTGTTACCACAAACGAACGACCCCTTGAATGCAAGAAAGGTGGAAATCCCTTCAAGCGTAATCTGACCCATTGGATTCGAGACGTGGCCAAGAAGGTTCAACAGACAATGAAACGGGCCGGACTTCATGAAAGGAAGGCAAGGTAAGGAAGGCGCCTATCCGAACAGATAAACTGAATAAGGTGGTCAAATCCCATGCCAGGAAGCTGTACCGCAAGTAGTTGGTGCAGCCGAAATTCATCGCAATTGATGACCAGACGGGTATTAAGGAAACGCCAAGCAGATGTCCGGCATGGAGTTTTTCATCTGCGGCAAGTCCCTCCTGGATCTTACGGAGAAGTTCCAGAAGAAGAAGGTCGACAGATTGGCCAAGAAGTACTTTTTATTTTTATTTTTTTTTTGTTGGGGCGTAGAACCACTGCGTTCACTGAGTTGAACTTTTGTGATGTACCCCTGTTTACTATACTAATTCGCATCTTAAAGCTAGATCACCATTTGTCAAGTGACCAGCATAAGACGCGTCTCCCAGTCAGGCAAAATTGAGGTTATAAAACCCACCACCTTTCCAGGATTTGCAGTTCAAATTTCTTTAGGTTGCACATATCCACTGTACAGAAATTTATGTCTGCTCTTGTACAAAGCATCACAACTGCAAAGCAGATGTTCCGAAGTTTCACGTTCCATGTGACAGAAACGAAGAAGTACTTGGTGTAACACGGTAAATAACAACCAGCGCCATCAACGGTCAAATGTACAAAGAATTATGCCCCCAAAAGTTCATGCTGCCGTTCCTTCGGTCCCACGACGATGACACTCTGTTTTGGTCGAATCTGGCATTGTGCCATTACGCGAAACCGGTGATGGAGTGGTAAAAAGCCAACGATGTGGATTTTGTGCTGCAGGAGGCAAATCTGCTAAACTTGCCAGAACTTCACCTAATAGAAAAACTGTGGGCGATAATGAACGCAAGCTCCAGAAAACAGGGAAGGCCTTCAAACACGACAAGGATTTGAAGCAAGAGTTGATAAAAGTAAGCAAGAATGATGGCACAATTGTGGCACAACATTTGATGGGTAGCATTAAGTCTAAGGTGCGGCCATTAAGCCTAGGAGAGGAGGTTGAATAAAACAACTTTGCAAAAACTTAACTTATGTGTTTATTTATCACCTGAGAGTTTCAAAGATATCCGATTTTTGGTGATCATTTTTGTTTACTGCTTTTTTTTATCGGAGTACAATCTTTTGAAGACTCAGTTGAGAACTGTGAACTGTGGAAGTGTGTTCAGATGACTAAGTAGAGGAAAGGCCAAAAATCTCAGCAAATAACATCAAAGTCATTTAGAATAAAAATATTATATGTTTGTGTTTGTGACTTCCATTCAATTTAGGTGGTTTAATTCCTCGTAAAAAATTTCTGTTGTTCTTATAAATTGGTGTGGTGTTCTCGGTAAATCTTGAGTAATATCGCCACATCTTTCATCGTTTCACCGGTTTCTTCTGGAGTTCAACAATTTCCGATATATGCAAAGCCACTTGTAAAAAAAATTAAGACATTGTGCCCTTCAAAGCAATTTGTCGATTATAAAAGGCGCCTCCAAAGCGCCCACCTTTGCAAGCGAGTCCGCTCTCTCACTGCCCGAAAAATAATAAAAAGCGACTCATAAAAACCTGATTATAAAAAAACGCGAAGAAAAAGCCTCAAATAGCAAATAGCCTCTATAAAACTGAGACAATCCGTAAAAAAGTTACACAGATCCGATTTTAGCAAGGTAAAAATTACAAGTGTAAAGTGTATAGCCACTAATTTAACAATTCGCTTCCTTGAGAAAACTACCAACTCAGTTTTCTCCTTAAAGAATTCGATACCTAGCTCTAGAGCTCGAGTATACAATTGTATAAATTGAAAAATGCTGTAATCCTGTGACAGACAAAACGCCGTTAGCCAATCATCAATCTCTTTGATATAGAAATTGTAATAAAGGGATCTCAAACAAGTTCCCTGCGGGTTGCTTGGTCAGGAAACTGTAGAGTTTCCTTGCGAAAAGCTCATGTTTCTCTGACGACTAATTTTACAAACATTTGATCAATAATGAAAAAAAACACAATCGTGGAGAATATCTGAAAGCACTTTAACAGATACTGAATCAAAGCCCCTTTGATGCCGAAGAATACTGAGGTCATTTTCCTTTTTTTACATAAGGAAAAGGTAACAGAATAACTGTGAAAATCAACGTATGAGCGCTGAACGTTTTAACATTTGGCATCACTTCCATTCGCCAATTCATCACAGATAGAATTTTAAGGAATTTGCTCGCGTTTACTAGGTAATTTGAAAGAAGTGTTTCAATGATTTATTTTTTATTTTTTTGATAAAAATCATCAAATGAAGTGTTGATTTTAAATTCCCCTAGTTTCCCAATCACAAAAGTTTAATTATGGAGAGAAAATAATCTCACACAGTAGGAGAGAGGGACGAACAAACACTACCATAAATATAATGATCAATACAATGCAAAAATAATTGTATTTTGTTAGCGCTAAAAACCAAATTTCGACGAGGAGTTTTCATGAGGGTTAATATCGCAAACGTAAACAATGGCTTCTTCCGCAAAGTTTATGAGAATGTCAACTTAATCATAGTGAATTACTACGATGAGGAGTCCCCTTTACAATGGAAGTGGTAGTTTGCTTAAGCGAGTTTGTATTTTCAAGAAATTTGCCGAAGAAGCCATTGTTTACGTTTGCGACATTGGACCTTATGAAAACTCCATGTCGATTTCATTGATGTAGATATTTTCCATCACTTCGCGTTCTCGTTGTAGTATTGTGATCCCGTCCACTCGTGTAAGAATTTGAATGTTGGGGGAGAGAAAGTCCTCTTCAAGATCGGTGCGACGTCTAGTGACAATAAACGAGATGGCCGATGATGATTATGTCTTTTAAATTGAGGTATGAGGTATAGTAGGTGGCTCTCACTACGGTCTCTGAGTGACTATGGTGAATGTGGTGGCATACAGTAATAGGGTTTCCCGTTTGGTCGTTATAAGTTGCAAACCGACTGGTCTGATACGAAATTCATTTTTTAAATGGAGTCGCCCTTAGGAGAGTCTCAACTGGGCATTATAACTATCGAAGTGTGGTCTCCCCTGTGGAGTTGCGTTTAAGCCACAGGTTTTGAGACGGATCGTCCGGGTTGGCTACAAATTGGCGCCCAACTGCATGTTTTCTGAACTTATTGGTTAAATGTTGGGTTATTGGGGTTTGATTTGAATTAATGTTACTTGGGGCAAGATCTTCAAAAACGACAAGGATTTGCAGAAAGAGTGGATGAAAGTGTGTAAGAAAGAGAGCGCAAAAGTTGCTCAGGATGGGTAGCGTTATGTCTTAGGTGCGGCATTTAGCCTAGGATAGCAGGCTGAATAAACCAACGTTGCAAGAAAATAGCTAATAGGTGTTTATTTATTCCGTGAGAGTTTCAAAAATGTACAACTTAAAATTAATTGTTGGTAATCATTTTTGACATGAATGACCAAGTTTACGTAAAGAAATGTCTCCTTCCGTTGCTAAGGTCACACAAGAGCCAACCAATGTTTTGACCTGACTAGGCCTCGTGCCACTACTTGAAACAGGTGCTGCAATGGTATAAGGTAAAAAAAATGTCAATTTCGTGCCCCAAGGACCTTTACTCTTCAAACACCCCAGAGTTGAGTCCAATCGTATAATATTGAGCTAATATGAAGAAGGAGTTCCGCAAACATCCTAAGGCAGGTTGTACAAATACTTACTTTTCAGTTCTAATGTTGAACAAAATCTCACGGAAGGTCTTACGAAAAATGCGAGGACATTTGGGTTGTAGCGTAAGTTGAACAGAGTGAATCTGGGAAAACTTAGTATGTGTGTTTTAGTGATCCTCCGAAAATTTCAAGATAATTAGTTAAAAAACAGATATTTAGCAAATCTCTTTGTGTGTTGCAATTTTATTCAGGACAGCCTTTATCGACCTATTATTGAACCTCGATCCCATTACTTTCACAGAGGCCAATAGATTAAACTTTACATTTGATTTCGATCATAATTCTCACTAACAGTTGATTACAAGGCAGCTTCCCGCATGTAAATGCCCCGTTCAAAGCTCTCAACATTATTGCATAACAATCTGCACTGACCATCTCTGTTTGTTCAAACTACTCACGAAGTCAATTCATGCCAGTCCCTTGAGCAAATAGTTTCAGTCTTCGAAATTCTTTCAACAGAACAGACAGGCGTTTTAAATCTCATCTAACGTAATTAATTCACTGTAACCTGTGCGGCGCCCTGCTGAAGGCATAAATAATGTTGAAAGCTTCTCGCGAAACTTTTCCGGTCATATTTTTAATTAGAAAATGTAAACTTTTTCAACTGAAAGATGTTTCGGTGCACTTTCACATTCCCCATCTTATTTAGCCAAAAAAAATAAGAAAGAAGAACGGGTTGCAGCTCAGGTAAGGAAAGGAAAATTCATAATTGATTGAACACTGCCAGGCAAAGAAACTGTGGCGCTCCTTCCTAGTATTCCAATGAACCTTGGCACCACCTGACGACCATTTCACATCTTTACTAGAAAGACTTTCTTTCATCGATGAAAACTTTCTTCTCAGTATTCGTTAAGTTCTGTTGAATTGATTTTAGAGGCCATGTTTAAGGCAAAACACATCAGACAAGTTAATTGAATATTGAATTCAACGTGCTTTCAGCTTAATTATTCCATGCATTTATGGCAACTTGTCTTCAAAAAACTAATTTCTTATTTTAACATTTCAAGCTTATTGTTTTCACAATTCGCTTTATGCTTGCTCTCAACTCAGTGTTCTAAATGCACTTCCACTGTTATTGATTGAGAGCTTTTGATGACAATTACCAGTTTTGCATTAGTATGATTTTGTGGTAAGTACAATCATACCCTATGCTCAGGATGTCGAGAAAGTTTCTCTTTAAATCATCGGTACCCTTTGCTTTCTTCTTATTTTCGAAAAGTTTCCGCTTCACTAGAGCCCAGTACTTCTCTATTGGGCGAAGTTCTTGACAGTTTGGTGGACAGCCTGTTTTTGGCATATTTTTGACCTCTCGTTCCTTATACCATTCCAGGACGAATTTTGCATAGTTACAACAGGCCAAAACAGAGCTTGGGAGCCATGGCTTCTGATAAACGGTAGCAACCGCATTTTCAGACATTCCTTTTCCTACCTTTCATATTGATAGTACCGGCTTAGACGAAACTTTTAGATTTTCCACCACAACTACATATGGCCTGCCAAATCAAATACTTCTTCGAGAATTTGGACCCCTTTTTTGTACAACAGATTTTCCCAGAGTTTTTGCTGTTTTTACGCAAATTTTCTTCAACTTCAGATAAGTTTTGGGATGTCTGTTCCATCTTCATAATTGCCCAGAATTTTTCAATTGGGTGAAGTTCAGGTGAATTTGGTGAGTTCATATATTTTGGCCTAAAATTAGCTCCGTTGGCTCGGCACCAGGCCAAAAGAGAGTTGATCCATTGTGCTTCCTCATGAATGGCAAGAGACGCATCGTAAAATACTCTTTAGCGCAAATTCAAGAAGTTGACAGAAGTTGGCCTTGACGTAAGTTTCATCATCCATCACGATGTAACACGATTTCGCAGTGATGTTTCACTTTTCATTCCGGCTTGGGGCTTTTTGCACCTTGTACGAGCGCTGTATGATAAGTAGCCGTGTTTAGCGACTGATGGCATACCTGACGCAAAATTTGTATGGCATCATTTAACGCCATCTTTAAAACAATTGTTGTTGATATGTCAGACAAAGTTATTGAGAAATTTTACTTTGATAGCTTTTGAAATTTGTTCAGTTCACGTTTGTTTACAACCATGGAGAAAGATCAATTTCAATCAGTGTTTCGCTTTCTTTTTTTTTGCTTCTTCAGAAATTAAAATCTACAATTGTAACAGTAGCTTTATCCGCTATACAATGTTATCATAGGTATTTGAACATATTCAATGAATGTCATGGAAGACCAACAGCCATTTTGAGATAATCTTGGGATATTCATTGCCAAATAAACTAACTAAACTTTGTATAGCCATAATGCTACAGTTACAATTGTAGACCAACAATTTTGAAAGACACTTTGAATGACCTGAAACTAACAAGGTTATCGTATGATGTCTGTGGACGTTTCAGAATATTCATTATGTTTGAATATTTATCGTTGATTTATAAAGGCCAAAACGCTATGATAACTACTATATATCTTAAGTTTTAAACAGGTCAGTTGAACTCAAAAACAGTTTTAGTGACATAGAATATCACAAAATATCTCATTACATTTTTCGATTTTTAAGAAGACTCACATAATTTAGTCAAATACGAATCGTGACTTTGTTTAGTCCAGAAAGCTTCAGTAACAGCTGCAGATTTTATGTTTTGAAATCCAAAATAGTTTGGATAACCTAGAAAATCCGAAGATTATCTCATAATGACGATTGTGCTTCCAAGATATTCCATGAATGCGTTTCAAAAACGTCGTAGCTTTACATAGCCCCGAAAGCTTTTGATACAACTATATGCCTTTTTTCTGAGCTCAAGCATAGTTTGGATGACCTAGAACATGTCATTTTGCCTTATAATGTTTGTTGACCTCTTAGAATATTAATTCAATATGTTTGAATATTTATTGTAACATTGTATAGCAAAAACATTACTGTTACAACTGTAAATCATCAGCTCTGAACACCTGGACAGTTTGGATGAACTAGACCATCTTCGATTATCTTCTTGTGTATTACGAAGCTCGAAAATATTCATTGAATATGCTTGAGTACGTGACAAAACTTCAAAGAGTCCAGAAGCTACTGTTACAATCGTAAATTTCAAGTTCTCAAGGACATTTTGGCTTACCAAGAGCATCACAAAGTTTAACATAATGACTTTTGACCATCCAAAAGATTCATTGAATATGTTTGAATACATATGGTCACCTCGTATAGCCCAAAAACAGCTGTTACAATTGTAGATCTTATGGTTTGAGCTTATGGACAGTTTGGATGACCAATATCAGCTCAGTGTATCTAAAGTTTTTCTTTACCTTTCGAAAATGTTCACTGAATATGGTTGAATACGTAGCTTAACTTTGTATAGCCAAAAAGTCTATAGTTACAACTGTAGATCTTACTTTATGAACTCAAGGACAATTTGAATGACCTAGAACATCACAAAATTATCAAATAATAACTTTCAATATGTTTGAATATAATTCGTAACCAAATATTACCATAAACGCTGCTGTCACATCTGTGGATATGAAGTTCTGAACAAAAGAACATTTTAGATAACTTAGAACATCCCAGAAGGAGACAAATATATTTACCGTTTATCGACGAGAATTTAATAATACAAATGCTTTTGCACCATATTCTAAAACAATGCCTTACACTATTAATAAGACATTTAAGCCACATAAACTCATTTTTGAAAATCTCAGATCCCCTCCCCCCCTCGTAGATTTTTCTCCATACAATTTGTAATGTTCTGAACCCATGTGAATTTTATGTTTCCCATATAGAAGAATTGAGTTAGATCAAACTTGCCGAAGACAGTGTATAGTGTTATACAGCCTATGCTTTCTACAGCCATTTTACTTTTGGGGACATATACACAAAGGTTTTTTTTTTGCATAGGGGATACGTTCCACTTTTAGTATGGAACCGTGTAAAAAAAGACTAAATAGAGTTAAATTCACATGCTTAAACATTTTATATTGCTTCGATTTTGTTTGGATGCGTTACATTTCCATACAATAGTCAAAATACAGTTTTTAAAATTTTGAGAATTTACACCCAAAATTGTGAATTTTTTGAAAAACTGCCATATGATTACTTTTGGCCCAAAACGTAAAATGTGATTTGAATTAGGTCGATAAGTTGCTCCGTTCTGGAGTTATCACCGAAAACAACCCGTGTAAAAAAAACGTGCAAAAAAAACCTTAGTGTATAACCCTTTTGGTCTAAAGGAGTTAACATACACAACAACTAAAGTCAATGCGTAGAAATATATCCGAACGATTAGTGCTAACATTTCAAAAATCTTTTAAGAAATGACTGAGATATTAACGCTCAAAGCCTGACCACTTTTCGTGACTGCTGCAACGCAATTTTGTTTTAGAATTGTTTTTTATCTAGTATAGAAAGCAAAGACGTAGTTCTGAAGTTTTCATTGAAAAAATAAATGGACATTTTTCGAATGGTGATCAATAAAAACGCAGAGACAGATAATTGCTGTTGATGAATTTCCCATGGAAGATAATTATTTAAGCTTACTTGCAAAAAAATTATACGCCCTTGCGGCCTGCTGGCAGTTAACTGGAACATTCACCATGGTGTACAAAAACATGCGTGTAGGCATAGGCGTAGCCAGGATTTCAAATAGGGTGGGGCAAGATATTTTTTTAGATAGATAGAGAGAGAGAGAGAGAGAGAGAGAGAGAGAGAGAGAGAGAGAGAGAGAGACCGTCTTCAACCAGCGGTTGCACACACTGAACACATAACATTATACAACGGACAACACAACGCTCGGTGGGCCAGTAGAGTAGGGACATTTTCAAGTTTCACTGGCTAGAGCAGGAATCGAGCCCTCACTTTGTGATCCACCTGAACGACGGGTGGATTATCTTCTCTACGCTTACCCAAAGTACTTTTTTTTGTTGGGGCGTAGAACCACTGCGTCAATTGAATTGAACTTTTGTGGTAGCCAAAGTGCTTTACAATATCCGTCAAATTTTGGCAACAAGATTCAACAGTTCTAGGCTTATTGTGGAATTTAAAAAAAAAAACAAAAAAGATTTTAAAACCCTTAGATTTTCCACATGTTATAAAAGCGAACCTCATTAAATAGCAACCATGGTAAAATCTAGCGGGTACTGTCACGTGTCGAAATATTCACTTTACAGTCGTGTTGGATTTTTGTATAGGATACCCACCGAGTTTGTTCACATTTTGTTCAGAAAATAAACTTTTCTTCCACGACCCTCTCACCCACACTGAAAATTAAATTTTGGTTTTATTACGAAATCGAAGGTAGGACTAATAAACTTATCCGTTATATTCGTTGTATTCGTTGTAAATTGATTTGTACTTTTCAAGAAGCTACCTTCATACTCAATGCCACACGCGTAACTGTCTAAAACATGAAGCATTTATTGGCACAGAAAGATCATTCGTGCATTGTACGAAAACAATTTAAACTACTACGAATATTGTGTTATAAATAAAAAAGAAACTCTGGTGGATGCATGATTTACTGACAGATCTTCTATATCGACTCAGTATGTGATTGAAAAAAAACATCAATGATTCCAGCACACCCGAGGAGCAATACCAACATGTATGAGTACGATTGAAGATAAGCAGCAATTGGTTGATCTTGCTGAAATTCATTTCATGCACTGTGCTTAGAGGTGTAATGATAGCATTTCACCAGATGACAAGCATTAAGAATGTTTCATACAATTTACGAGACATTTGTTCTATGTACAAAATCCATGTTTACGAAACGAGTGAAAGCTAATTTACGAAAATAAATTTTCAGTGTATATATTGATAATGCAACACCGAGAAAAAATACCGTTTTTCTCCGATAGCAACGCAAAAAAAAATCTTTATGGCAGCTCATCGAATCTTACAGTCCGCCTCTAACTATAACGTACTAGGTTTTATACCACAAAAGTTCAACTCAGTGGACGCAGTGGTTCTACGCCCCAACAAAAAAAAGGTACTAGGTGGGTCTTCATAGGTTGCCTGCCAATCTGCAAGATTTGGACGACATCCGAATTGTTTTATCTCAAATAATATTAATCCATTCAATGTATCACAAAACATAGCGAATGATTCAGCGGATTGGAGATAATGACATCATTGAGTATAGGACCAAGTCTCCTCTCGTTAGTGCTAAATCAATGATCCTAGATATCAATAAAAGCATAAAGTTTCCAGAAGGGACGGAAATGCATCTACGCACTTTTACTTTTACAAATTCCTTAATCCAAATTTTAAATGGATTCGCATAGATTGTTCTTAAGAAGCTTCTACAGGATTGAAACAGTTGTAAAAATTGGAAGTTTATGAAAAAAAAGTTTGTTTCGAGCATCGGCTGTGAAAGGTTGTGCCGATGCTTTATTACGCTTTTTTTTTTATCAGCCATGACGCGTTTCGTATTTTTCGATTATCTCTAATTCGGCAATCTGAGGAATCGAGTGAGCAAAGAAAAATAAACAACAAAAATGCTTCTTGGTGAGATGTTGGAGTTCGCCGGGCTGGTGGTCTGGTGGAGGGGATCACAATTAATTGTGATCCATAACATTGGTTTGCCATGCTCGCTGCACCACCATATCCTGGAGCAAGTAAACTACTATTCCATTTTGTGCTTGGCTTCAATAGCACTATTTGCATAAATAGGTTCAAATCAAAAATAGGTCGAGCTATTAGTACGAGACACTGAAGAAGTCTGCACATTGTAAACGAAATACGCGTATCTGTCAAGATAAGCAAAGATAGTTGGAATTAAATGGAAAATATTAATTTTTCTTCTCGTTTCTAGTCTCGGGTGGTCAATCATGTTTATTGTCTTACTCATGCTCATAACAACGGTAAAATCCTTAAATAGGATAAAACAACTGCTGTCTTGTCTCTTAAATTGCGATATGAGTCGTTTTGCCGTAGAATATCATTAAAAAAAAAATTCTCATTGATGTCCACTTTTTCCACTTTTGTGCTACATCTTGTCACAAAATCGACTCAACTTGACGCTTTTTCATTAAGGCAAAGGGTCAATCTAACGAACATTAACACTTAATAATAGAAAATTGAAGCAAACATAAAAATTTTAAAAATTGATTCAAAAGTTAGGGGGGAAATCGACCCCCCCCCCCCCCCCCTTGCCACCCTCTGACTAAGCCTATGCGTGTAGGCATTATTTTTACCCCTTTCTTTGTTTTATTTATCAAATCCTCCTCAGTTTTCGCGAAAAAATTGTTGAAGTAGATCTTACGCTTCAGGTTGGCCCAGAAATTCTCGATGGGACGTAGCTGGAGGTTCACCGACTTGGGTACCACATCGATATTCAGCCGCTCCATATCCTCCTACGATCGCTTCGAATAGTGGGCTGACGCCAGTCTCGGCCAGAACACCACGTCTTCGCCCTTATGATATTTCTTGAAGGTAAACTCATGAAAAATCGGCAATTTTTGTTCATTTTTTCAATGCAAACGTTACGTCAAAAGCAATACTCTATGACAATAATTTCCGTTAATTTTCAGGTTTGTAACTCATACGGTTCAAAAGTTAAAAAGGATTTTCGATATCCCATTTTTATCGAACATACAGTTTATGCCCATATAGTCAGCTTTTCCGAAAATGTAGGCTACACAGTAGGCTGATGCAAAATTTGAAATATTTGCTCCCCTAAGCTTAATCGACGCCAATTTGGGTCCTGATAGTCCCCAAAGTTTTTTAACACATTTGGTTTTAATTTGGCTTTGCACACGCTATTCAAAGTTTGTATGGGAATTAGTATGGAGAATCTCAAACTTACATTTCCAGATCCCTAACATCTTGATATTATGTCCTTAAACCAAATCTTATATAGATTCATATAGTGTAAGTTGTCAACTATCACAATGCCGAAGATACCTGACATGTAAATTTTATACAAAAATAGTTATTTAATAAAACATAAAATACACACTTTTGGTATGATTTTTTATTCATATTTTTGTTTTCTTATTATTTATATGTTTTTTATATTTTATTTATATATATATTATGCATTTTATTTTATTTATATTATTATATATATTTTATATATTTTATATTTATATATTCTATGTACATTACATATTTTTACTTCTTATTATTATATTTGTTGAATAACTATTTTTGTATAAAATTTACATGTCAGGTATCTTCGGCATTTTGAAAGTTGGCAACTTACACTATATGAATCTATATAAGATTTGGTTTAAGGACATAATATCAAGATGTTAGGGATCTGGAAATGTAAGTTTGAGATTCTCCATACTAATTCCCATACAAACTTTGAATAGCGTGTGCAAAGCCAAATTAAAACCAAATGTGTTAAAAAATTTTGGGGACTATCAGGACCCAAATTGGCGTCGATTAAGCTTAGGGGAGCAAATATTTCGAATTTTGCATCAGCCTACTACACAGTTTGAAAGAAACATGTAATTTTCTACGTTATCTAATGCACTTATAATAACGCTAGATTTGAAACCAATTTAATGCAAATTAAAACCAGATTCACCTTAGTCTGTCGTATGAAAAATTGCAAACAATTTTTTACAAGCTAGTGTTGCATTTGAAGCAGGGGATATTTCCGGTCTGTTAAAATTCATGACTTTGTCTGTTTATAATAATCCAAGAATGTTGATTATTTCACGATTAATCTCGTAATTCAAGTTGCAATAGGATGCAAAAAATAGATAACAAACATAAATTAAATTAAATGTAAACGTGTATGCCAAACAAATAATTCAATTGAAACGTATTCAAATGTTCTGCAAAACTGACATTCGAGGATCATTCTTTATTCGCAAAGAAATTTGAGGTAACCCATTTTCGAACAGTGCATCATCAAACCGGCAATCCGACGATTTGCATCCTCGCCTCCGGATCTCATCAAAGCCTGTTGGAACTCCTGTGCGTGAATATCATTATGAAAGTAATGAACGATTTCATCAACATCCGGCTGACTTCCCATCATAACTGGTAGGAATTTCACGGCGATTATTGCTCCATAGATGAAAAACTGCGACAGATGGGCCATCATTTTAGAAAACCTATTGAATGCAATTATTACTTCTCAGGTTATTCTCTTGGTAAAATGACAATATCATACCCGTAAGGTTCAAGGCGAGGATCGGTTGAAGGTAGTTTGGTTATTTCTAGAATACATTTCATCAACTCAGCGTGGTAGTACTTAAGCAGCTTCTCCCAATGAGAGTTTCGGACATCTTCGTTCATGTTCATGTACATGAAGAACGACAAATCCAACGCAGGGGATCCAAACCGATTCTCCTGGAAATCTATCATGAGAACATCCGTCGGGTTCCCATCTGTATATTTGAATAGCACGTTATTCCTATTATAATCTCCATGGAGAATCACTGAGTAGATGTCGTCTCTCCGCAAACATCTCTGCATCAGTTGCGAAGGATCATTCAGGTACTGTTTTCTCAATATGTTGATATCTGCAAAAACCTCACTGTCCCCGTGTTCATCCCGTATTGAATCAAAATAATCAAACATTCTTCTCTGCGTGACTCTGAACACTATGTCATAACTTTCAAAGAAAACCTTTCCATCTTGTATGAAATTTAGTGGTATTATATCTTCTACCAACTGATTGAGTTTCTCCTTATCCATCAAACGTAGTGCATAGCTGCAAGCATGGAATTGTGCGATTTTTTGAATCATCAAACTCAAATGCATTTCATCTAAATCCAATCGAGGACCTGATACGAAACCATCCACTTGACAGTTCTGCATTACGAGAATGGTTTCAAATTGATCACTGTATTCCGGAAAGAGTCCCTGTCTGGCGAAGAAAACTTTGGGAGTCCAGGTCTTGAAATCGATATTTGCCTTCTGCTTCGATATAAGTTGTTTGAACGTGGGTATTATGTTTTTGTAGACGTTAATTTCGTTTGGAAAAAGAATGAGACCCAACGACTCGCGTCGGAATTTGTCGTCTCCCTTCATCACCTTCACCAGCAGGCTCAGCTCAGAAATTTCTCTGCGATGAATAAAATGATTAATTACTAGTATCCTAATCGAGACATTAACTTACTGTGTTTTCGCGTTTCTAATTGCCACGCTTAAGCTGTAGATGGTCGCCATAAATCCATCCAAGTTGGCCGGAACTTCCAGTGAGCATCGTACCACTTCTGAGCCGTTTAGGTCCTCGTTTTCGGACAACACTCTTAGCAGCAGATTGGTTTGCAGGAATTTTCGCTTGCGATCTTCACTCATCGTCACGTTGCTGGGCCTGGAGTCACAAAACGAGTGCCGAAAGATAATACGTTCGTGAGCTGAGCGTTAGAAATATGAATGCCAAAATGAGCTGCTTGCGTGTTTGTGTTGCTTGCCTCTTGATGAATTGGTCGTCTTCTTATCAACCTAATAAAGCGCTTTGTCATTCAATTGTCTAGTGTGCAAATACGATGATTGAAATAAAAGAATAGGAATTTTTCAAACGTGTCGGATTAGTTAAATGAGGGTGCGCTTGGTGTCCAAAAAGGCTTGCTTTTTTATGTTCAAAGCAATTTATAATAGATTCGATAAAAATTTAAAATTTATATTTCGATAAAGCAAGTCAGTAAAAGTTGGCGTGAAGCAACGGAGCCTTCAATAATATTACAGAAGGGACTGACAGGCCGCAGTTTGAAATTTTAAATTCGTATTAAATTGTATTGTAATTATTATTATGCATGACATCGTTATTAACAAGGTTAGGTTATCGTTATGTTCATTTTTAAATTACCGCAATATTTGAATTTGAACATCCTCTGGACGACGACTCGTTGGGATAGTTTTATTAATCTGGTCGTCGTAATTCAAGTTTGAATGATTATCTGATACGATTTTAACGATATTTTTGAACTTTTTAAAGACAAAGAATTGATAATTGGTCGACAATAGTCTTTATTGTATTTAAGACTTAAGGTTAATTTTGTGAACACCTTGGAAGTAACTTAAATTTTCTCTTGCGCAGAACTGGCTGGCTCCGTGCCGCAAGTTATAGAATTCTTGCAGCGGTAACTTTCCGTTCCGCTGCAACACAATAAGTGATTCCGGATTCTAACTGGACAGAACTTTAGTGAGGATCACATGTATGTACAGTTAGATCTTGCCATTAGGAGAAACTGTCATAGGCGAAGCTGGACAATCAGTCTGGAGGGGGCCTGGAGGGGGCCTGCCCGAAGGATTTTTTGTTCGTTTTTAGGAATATTTAAAAAAAGCGATGAAAGTAGCGTAAGGTCAGGTTATTTTTATTGATGAATCAGAACATGTTTAATCGAATAATTATGTCTAAACACAGGGCAGACTGAGCAGTTATAACATGTGAAAAGAGTATCTTGATGACGAATTTCTTGTTGAAATTATTTGACAGCCGTAATAACATGTTATAACTCTATGTCTGAACAAGGCACTACTCTGCGCCTCGGTGAGGCGAGATGCCTTAAGAGAATCAAGTGTCGTAAATATATACCTCGTATTATTCCCTGTGAATGAAATGGAAAATAGACTCACACGAGGTAACTGTAGTCACCTTACTCGATTCACTGAAGGCGCATCATTTCATCCGAGGCGGAGAGTAGATCTGAATCTACATAGAGTCAACTTTAAACTAAAAAACATTACACAGAACAAAATTGAGTCAATGAACATTTTAAATTTATATCAAAATTTGCATTGGTTTAGATTATGTGTTTTAAATATCCTCAAAATTGTGTCAGTTGCTGCTAATTCCTTCACAACTCCGTTCCCAATGATTAAAATTGCCAGATTTGAAAATCAGTGCTGCGTCATGATACTTCTCAGTCATGTTTTAAGTGTGTCTGATGGCTGAGAAGCTCGCATCCAGCTGAGCTTATGGGAATGGAAATTAACACCTGGAGCAACCTATATAGATTGGTTGTAATATCAAGTTTCAATTCCGCTCGCAAGGTTTCCAAAGATATATTTAAGTTTTTGTTGCGCAAAAAAAACTCGAACGACAGTTGCTCCGGCATGCAGGTCTTGTTATTTATATATTTAGCATCTGAATAATGGTCTATAAAGTCCTGCCCATTTGCCTCAAGCGTACAAAGATCTTATTTGTCTTACTATCGTTTTTCGATGAAGCTGATGGAGATGCTAGCTCCCAAGCAGGAGAAAATAGCATGTGAATAACTAATTTTGATCTTGATAACTGGAGCTCAGATTAAGAGGTAAAATACCTAAGCAAAATATCTCTCAAATACCAAAACTTGTTATTTCGGATACCTGGGAATACCTGAGAGGTACTATTTTGGTATTGTCTTACCTTAATTTTGTATTCACATAACATTGTGGGATCAATTTTATGGTATTATCCTCAGGTATTTTACATCTTAATCTGAGCTCATAAATACCAAGGCCAATTGCAGTTATTTGCTCGTGGTCGGGTTGAGGAAGAATACTAGCGTCACTTTCAATTGTTTCGGAATTATCAACGATAGAGGAATGGAATCGAAATTCTTGGTGTTCCGAAAGAACAGTACAGAAGTACATTTGAAGTCAATATATTATCGGCTCTATGGTTTTCGTATGATAAGTGATATTTTCAAATTAATCGTTTTGATATCAGCTATTAGCTTAAGACTGCACCTCGCCGAAAAGTTCGAAAATACCTGGAGTATGGTGTTCCCAATAACCCGTGGTCACGGGTGCCAATATTTTTTTTTCAAAAACAACTTTCAAAACGAACTTAAAAAAAAGAAAAACATGGATCTGTTTAACGTCTATGTTTTCCTGGAAATATCCAAATTTCTGAAGATTATGGATGTACCTACCTATCTTTTAATTTTTCATTTTTCATTTTGTTCATTTGTCCAGATTGTACGGAATTCTTAATCTTTACATAAAATTAAAATGCAAACACTTCTAAAGTTCACAATTTTACTTCTCTAATTAAACTTATTGAATGTATTTTCAGTCAAAATAATTCTGAATTTGAAAAAAAAAAAACAGTTATTTCAAATTAGAGATTTGTTTTCTTTTTAAATAACTCTTAGAAAATTATGTGAGCAATTCTATGAAAAATACAATGAAACATTTTATGTTAACATGCTAAATTTCAAAAGAGAGTTCAAAAAATTTGAGAGAGAATTTCGAGAATTATTTAATCAAAAACCTACTGAGAAGTTCACGACAGTTCGAAAGGAACATCTATGGGTAATTTGAGATTTAACTTAAGAATTTGATTGGCATTGATATGGATTACTAATCCATGGAATCCATGGGCATCCAAATTGCATGGAAAGTTTTCGAAATTTTTTGATGGTTTAGTAAAAGAATGTAACAGAAACAGTATAGGCGAAAAAAACAAATGCATCTACCGTGTTGAACTGTGTCGAATTTTTAAATTTTCAAATACAGTCTTCAAAATGGCATCATATTCGCCATGATAGAAGGTTTGGCAGAAATTTAGTTGTTGAATAATTTACAATTGAATAGTTCTACAAGAATAAATTCTTCGAAAAAATTATTCATTCTATTGAAATTTTTGTATTTTGTAAAAGAAAATAGATGTTTTTAAAGTTTTCTAAGCTGGTAGATTAGATGTAATTTTAAAGACTGTTTCAAAATTTATAAACAGTTTAAAATTCAGGAAATTCAATTACTTCTGAGTTCTTGTCAAAATTTCAGCTCAATCCATCCTTCGAGTGCTGACATAGAGAATGTCAAATATGACAATTTGGTATGAAAAACTGCAGATGTATCTAATATTTTCATCACCACTGTATACTCGGACCTATTTTATCCCAAAATAGAACCTTTTGATTGAAAATCAACTTATTTAAAGAAATCTTAAGAATAAATGTGAGACAACTTTTATAAGAAATGTGAAGGGAATTTTGATAAAATTTCCAAAGAAATATTGAGAAGCGTTTCAAAAAAATAATCGGAACTCTGTCTCTACTAAGTGAATGCAGAAGGGCACACAGTTTTTACAAGCAGTATATTTCGGATATTTACCTTCGGATTGTATTCAAATGGTTCGATTCTTAGAAAATTAAAAATATTTTTTTCGACGGGCATTGCGACATCACTGTGATCAATTCATTAAAATATTTGTGGATAAGAATAGATAAATAATAGTTTCAACAGGTTAACAATACTTTAAATGATGATGATTATGATGATGATGATGATGGTCCCGCCACTTAAAAGTATCCTGCCAAACAAAAGAAAGTCTCACGTGCCGCCAGATTTTCCCCAATATTAATAAATAAAATTTTACAAAGAAGTCGAGAAAACTACTTAATTCTAAAACTTTGAGTGAAAGTTTTTAAAATATAATTTCCTGAAGATAAATAAGGAAAAAGATCAACTCAGGAAGATGGCGTCTGGTGAATGGGCTCTAAGAAATGGTTTCAGGAAAGTAATTATTTTCCAAAAATAAGAAGGACGGCGTGTGGGAAATAGCATCAGAAAAATAGTTTCCGGAAAATAATCAATTTCCCGAAAACAGAAGGAGAAAATTGGTCATTCCAGAAGATGGCTTCTGGGAAATGATTCCCGGGGAAAAGTCCCCTGGAAAATGATTTCAGGAAAGCATACATTTTCCGAAAAAATGAGGACAGAGATCTATTTTGGAAAATTAGTCATTCCGAAAAGTGGCCTTTGAAAAATGGCCTCTAGAAAATTACCTCTGGGAAATGTATTCCGGGAAACAACTTAGACTGCGAAAAAAAATCCGTACAACTCCGTAGAGATTATGACTAGTGTTTCATTTCAAATAAGAAATATTTTCGGGAAAAATCCTGGGGGGGAGGGCTGCAGAATTCTGGAGGGGGTTTAGCACCCTAGGCACCCCCAGTAGTTACGCCAATAGGAACTGTAAGCCATGGCTAGTCCTGCACTGATGGTGGCTTCCTATGACATCACATAACCTTGCAAGAAACATAAATTTGAATGGTATCTCATTTATCCAATCCACAGATATTTTTTTTATGAATCATTTATTTGTACAGACTCAATCGAATCAACTTTACAGAGCCAAGTTTTCATACACTAATACTTCCACATAAAAGCTAAAAAGAGTTTGCACTACTACATGCATGTTGAAGACTGAGGATTCGAGGGAGTTTCACCTTAAGGAAAAGTCGGGCAAGTTCCAATAGACAGATGGCTTCCTGTCTGCACGAAGCGATGATGTCTTTAAAAACCTCATGAGTATTCTCCGAATGGTTACAAAATAGTTCACCACCACAATTTCAATAATAAACTCGCTTTCATTTGTGTGTTGGTTAAAATAAAATGATCACAGCGGAAAAAAAAAACTTTGTCTATGGCTGTGTGTAATTTTTGCATCATTTGGCCGTATAGGAGCTGCTCTAGTATTAAGTTTCAGGATTGTTCTACCAGAGAAAAATATTTACATGTTTTAATAGGTACAACGGTTTTAGTCGCAGCTTAAATTTCATTGTTTCCATATAATTTTCATACACAACTGACCTTTTTATTTTAATAAGCAGAACCATACGTTCATAAATCTAATGTCATAATGAGAACTTGATCATTAAATTAGATCTGAAATTATTATGTCCACCAAAGATATTATTTTTAAAGGTGTCTTTTAGCTCATGGGCTAAACTACACAGCAAATTAAAGATACTCTAATTGTTATGTTTTTGTATACGCCGTGCGTGGAGTAGCGAATATGATGTAGATGGAGATGTTCGCTCATCACCATGAGGTACTAAGAGTGGACAGAAATGTTTGATAGGATGAAAGATATGAAAAAAAAATGTTTAAAGTTCCGTTATTGTATGCTAGGCAAAGGTAACGTCCTAGTACTAGTACTAGTTTACCCATGCTCTTTCGCTCAATTTTCTATGCTTCTATTCTATTTCCAACCTACCGTATACTGACGGAGCTTTCAACACTTTCTCTTCATATCTTTCGTCCTAGCAAACATTACTGTCCACTCTTGGCAATGAGGTCTATAGACCTCATTGCACTCTTGCCTCATGGTGATAAGCGAACATCTCCTTCTACATCAAATAAAAGATGTTTTTCTATTATTTTAAAAACGAATCCAATATTTATAGTGTCTAAGTAATATCTGTTTTCAAAAATAATACACAAAGTTCTCTACAGCGTCATTAATTGATATACATTTGGTCAGAAGAATGTTAGGATACTGTTTGTTGAAAATAATATTTTTTCGTAAAAAAAAAACAAGGCCACAGTTATCAAAATATTCATAGGTTTTATGTATAAATCGTTCCTTGCTAACCTGTTCTTGATTAGAAAAATATAATTAGTTTGAAAAAAAGCAGTGATGCCTTGGACGTATATATTTTTTTTAAACTCCTTATATTTATATATGTGGTTGAAAAAATAGATTGATATGAAAAAGAGACAACAAGTGGCAAAGTTGCAGATGAGCCATATCACGCTAGTTATTTACTCTCACTGTCTTAGGAATGAAAGAGAGCAGATTTTGCGGATCCATAACAACATAAAAATGATTTCATTAAAAAATACAATTGCTAGTGAATTGCTTGTTTCAAATATATTCAAAAGGCAAAAATTTGTTCGAATGAACTATCCTCTTTATCAATTCTTAAATTCAACAGAGCGCTGTCAATTGAATTTGAACTGTCACAATTGGCTTTTTTCAAACGCGTTTGAATTCATGTTGTCATGTTTGCAGTATAGCTACTGTATCCTATATTGGCAGTTTTTGTTATGATGTACTTTCAAAAAGTGATTCACAACTTAAAACTTGAGAACCCCTGGCATGGCAAATAATGCCGGAACATGCTTAAACTCGAGAATCTCAGATCTCTGAAATGAATAGACTTTATCAAAACTATCATCGCATTACTCTTTCAGAGGAACTTTGTTCCAAGAAACTAGAAACAAAATATGTGACGAAATAACGAGGATTTTATGGTTGGTGAATATTGTTTGTAAACTGTATGATTATTAAAATTGAAAAATAAACTAATACTCTTCTCATTAATTTTGTTGCAAAATTTGCCACCAACCAATTCAGCAATATTTCAATTTATTGTTCATTCGTATCAACCGTAACCGATTTTCAGTTATGTTTCTTCTAATAACAGGGTTTCGTTCTAAAAAATAGACCAGTTCTGTTCATATGCGCAGAAAAAAATCATCAATTTTCACAAAGGCGTACAATTTCTCCTAATTTAATTCCAAGCCGAAGAGGTGTTAACAACGAAATTGTTTGCAATCTTTCATGCGCCATACAATAATTTTTGCAACAGGCTAGAGTCAGGCGTTATCTAGCTTAAATTTGCATGAAGTATCCCATTATTTTCTGCCAAATCTAGCATTCCCTGTATCTGCATTAGATAACGTAGATAATTCAATGTTTCTTTTTAACTGTGTGGGTAGCAAGTAGTTGCCCTCTAGAGTTTTCTCAGACAGCCTGACCTAGAATAGCTTGAAAATGTTTCGTCTAATTTTATTAATATATGTTTTTGCTTAAATATTATACAATAAATGTGAATAAATTTTGCAAATTTTTATAATCATTTCATTTATTTACAATATACACTGAAAACTTGTTCCTGTAATGCAATACCACCTTTAAATGGATAATATACTCCTCATAACTATAATGACTATAGATTTTCTGAGTTAAACTCAAATAAAATCAATATGTATGCTTTGTAAGAAAGTATTTGATTCTTGCACAGTACCTATATTTTAAAAACCATTTTCGTGACGCAAGAATAAAAAAAAGTATGCACAAGAATCGAGACGTGTTATCATAACCTATTGTTTTGTAACTTTACTTAAAGTATTCCTCAAATCAGTCTTCATCTAAGATGGAAAAGTGTCCCAGCTGACTCATATGTCTAAAAATTTCGATCAGTCGTTTATCCACTGGATCCCCACCGGCGATCCTGGTCCAGTGTTTCATCTCGGCGGAATTGATATCTTTGGTGAAATGAAACGACAACTGGGCACACTCATCCTCCGAGCACAACATCCACGGTAGAAAGTGGGCGGCAATCATAGCTCCATACAATCCAAATTTGTTCATGTGCTTCATGAAATTTTCGTAACTGTACCTTTCCAACCGTTGATCGTCTTGTTCGCATTTCAAAATATCCATCATCGAGTGCATTAGACTATCGTGGTAATGTTTAAGCAGTGGATTCCAAAACCTTTCCCGAAAACCAGTTGGCATACTCATGCACATGAAAAATGTCAAATCCAAGGATGGGGAACCAAAGCGGTTCTCTTGAAATCAAACATCCTAAGATCAACCGGTTTCCCTTCCTCAAACTTGAACATAACATTGTTTCGATTGTAATCACCATGCAAAATTACAGAAAACTCTGTCCTTTCCAAGAATTTTTGCATTAAATGTATAGGTTCTTTCCCGTATTTGTTACGAAGTTTAGTCATATCAGTTTTAAACCTTTCAGTATCCAATTGCGTAGGATGCTTATCAATGTATTCGAAAATACGATCCAAACCAAGCTTAAATAGCACGGCATAGCTGTTGAACACCTGTCCATCTTTGGCAAAGTTCATAGGAATTATTCCGTGTACCAAGTTTTCCAGTCGTTCTTTGTCTAAGATTTGCATTGCATAGGTACACGCATGAAATTGGGCAATCCTTCTTGCCATCAATGTCAAATGATGTTCATCCAGATCATTTCTGGGCCTGAGCGGAATCCATCTAATGTCATATCTTCCATGACTAGAATCGTTTCGTAGATATCACTGAATCCGCGATTTTACCAGCCGTTGCATAAACTATTTTCGGGCACCAGTTTTTTCCATCAGCTGAGCAGCCTTGAGTTGTCATTAGATCAATAAACGATGGAATTACTTTTGAGTAGATATATATTTCGTTGCTAAATTGAGTTTTCGCAAGACTGCTTTCGCGAAATGCATCGTCTCCTTTCATCACTTTTACCATCAAGTTGATTGTTTGCGTCTCACTAAAATAAAACCATCCAAATCACTGAATGGAAATGACATTGAATGATTGTAAACTACCTTGCCTCATTTGCTCGTGTGACTAGATCTAGTCTGTGAATAACGGACATAAATCCATCCAAATGCTCAGGAGTAGAAAGCTTGACGTCCACCAGCTCATGATTATTTAGATCCAACTTTTGCAGGATTATTTTGCTCAGTTCACCGCAGAATAAAATCTAAGCTTTTTGTTGCTCTCCCCATATTGCTCGATTTTAACTCCTGGTTAGATTTCGCTGTACCACTCTACAATGCAATCGTAGAATGTTACACGTTGGAAGTTTTGCTAGGTACCGGTCAGAGCATAGAACTGATACTGACCTTATCATCGGAGTAAACAGAAGCATTCTGCACTTGACACAGCTGAAATTGCATCAACATGCAGACAGAGTTTACTAGCTACACCAACGCTCATGCTACTGGTGGTGTTGTGCATTCGCTGCTGTGAGCATCAGCTATAACGAATGGACAGAACGAAGCGTGACAGAGAAAATAATGAGTGGTGCTAGCGGGAGTTCAAGTGATGCCAGCATATGCGTCGTATTAAGTGAGGAGGAATAAAAAACAGGGTGGTTCCACGCTCTTCTCCATGGATGCAAATCAAGGCAAACGTTGCATTAGCTCATAAGTAAAATTGGAAGATTTTCTTCGTTGACTTATTTTTTGTATTACCACAGCTATGAGAAAGCATTTAAAGCTGTTTTGAAAATACACTACGATTGAGAAAGGTTGTGTTTAGCATTTAAAATGGTCAAAATGTTGTGGCATGGTTTTAGTACAAACTTATTAGCGATAGAGCAAATCGATAAATCGATAAACTTACGATCGAATGTATTGATATGTTCCAAATATTTTGGAACTTCAACTTAAAGCTCCGGTTGTAAAGTTAAAATGCTAACAGTATGAAATATAGTAATACGGTGAGTTCTACTTCAGTATTAACACCAATTTCTGGGCATCAAAAATAAACAAGTATAACAATGATATAAAATACAAATTTGGCACGGCACTCCAATCCAATAGCAACAAGTTTTTTTTTAACCTACAGTCAACTACCTGCGCTATCTTCTATACATGCATAATGCACTATGCATCAAAATTAATCTTGGAGTAATTAATTTTAATAATTTTTACAATAATACTATTTTTTGCAACAAATCTAAAAATTTGGGCGATTTCCAAAACTTTTAATCAGATGGTGAAATTTCTTTGAAATAAATAGCATTTCCAAGATGTTGTTGGAGCTAAGCAAAATTTCGAATTTCCAAGATTTTGATACGGCAGCTGTTCCAAGAAATTGATTAGATATTAAAAATAGTTGTTGGTTTTTTTATTCTCGTTTTGATTCGGTCCGTAAAATGATCGAGTTGAGGGAATTTTAAATTCTACTTAAAACACCAGTACCTTGAGTATCTGGGATGTTACCTGCACTATTGAAAAGTTTGTCGAGCTTCTGAGGAAATCCTTGAACTTCTTGGAAGCTCCCTAAACTTATGGAACATTTTTTTGGAATGTTCCCTAAACTTTTGAAAATGCTCGAAAAATCTTTAGATTTTTCTTTGAATTTCTGGGACGTTTTCTGAAATTCTGGGAGGTGTTCTGGGCAGTCTTAGAAGAACCGCGACTTCTGAGAACCTTTCTGAATATCTGGGAAAGGCCCTAGAAAAATTTAGATGTACCGGGAAGCCTTGGCAGAACTTTTAAGAATTTGCAAGATTAAGATAGGGCAGAAATTTAAAAAAAATATAATACATTAAAAAAGTTGTTGATTTTTTTATTCTCGTTTTGAATTGGTTCGAAGAATTATCGAGTGGCAAAAAGCTTAAACTCTTCTTAAGAGGGGATATACAGTTAGAATGACCAAATAATTCAATTTTTTCTTGCAAAAACAGTAAGTAAACAACAGTAACAGTTATTGTATAATACATGAATTGTTGAAAACTTAGAATTGTTGAAAAGTCTCGATTGATTTGATTCAAAATTCCCCTTATTTTTTTTTCAAAAATGAGTTTTTTTTTATTGCTCTTACTGTAAACTTACCCTGAGCATCTGGGATATTTCCTGAGCTATTGGAAAGTGTTGAGAGCTACTCAGAAGATCCTTGAAGTTCTAGGGAGAATCCTAGACGGTTTGATCTGTTTAGTGGAATACCTGTAACTAGAAATGATAAGAAAAATTAGTATTTTCCATTTAATTCCAACTTCCTTTGCTTATCTTGACAGATACGCGTATTTCGTCTGCAATGTGCAGACTTCTTCAGTGTCTCGTACTAATAACTAGACTTCTTCTAATTTCTAGTTCTAGGAAGGTTCCTAAATTAAAGGAAAAGTTCTGGTAATGTTTCCTAAACTGATGAGAATGCTCAAAAAATCTTTTGAAGTTTTTGATTTTTTGGGACGTTCTCTGAAATTCTAGGAAGTTTCCCGATCTTTGATGAAGTTCTATTAGATTCTTGGAAGATTTTTGGATTTTTGAGAAGCTTCCTGAATGTCTGGGAAAACCCCTGAGCTTCTGGGAAGTTGTTTAAGCATTTGAGACGTTCCTTTAGATAAGTTCTAGAAAGTTCTCTTAATTTCTGGAAAGTTATTTGAAAATCCTAGATGTTCGCTAATCTTATGGAATGTTTCCTTATCTTTTGAGGAGTTCCCTGATCATTGTGGCCGTTTACTGAAATTCTGGAAAATTTTATGAATTTCTGGGAAGTACCCGGAACTTTAGGGAAGTCCATTGAACAACTACAAGTTTACTTGTAATAGATTTCCTAGAAATTATGCCATCCATGCAAAACTTTCTTCTTCGGTTTCTCCAACAGAATATTCTCCAAGAATAACTTCGGGAATTATCTTAAAGTTGTTGTGTTTTTCTCTCAGGTGTCCTCCGGAGATTCCTTTAGAACTACACAACTTTATAAATTGAGGGATTCCTCAAAAAAAATCATCACAAGAATGTTTTAAAATACTTCCGATGAGATGGAAGAAGAAATTCCAAAATGAATCTCTTGTGAAATTCATAAAAACTCCTGAAGAATAGCTTTTGAAGCACCAGAAAGAATATCTCAAGGAATGTCTTAACACTTTTTATAGAATCTTTGGGAAATTCTTCAAAACAAATTTGAAAGGTTATCCCAAAATAATTTTGGGGCACACACTCAAACATTGTAAGATGTCCCTCTAGTGTTAGCAGGGGCTGGATAGCCAAGATTAATATAGATATAGTTTTTGGCCCAGCACATAAGTCTCAAGCTCGGTTCCAAGCTTAATAAATCGCGCCAGAAAATTTATCTCACATTAACGAACCTTTCATATATTCTGGTAAATTAACAAAGCGAATCAAAACAAAAACAAAGATTCTTGTACAGAACAGCGAAAAAATGTAACGATTGCATACAAAAAATGGACTTTTTTTCGGATGGTGATAAAAATAAGCTAAGACAGACAACTTCTTTTGATAAATTTCCCATGGAAGGTATTTATTTAAGCTAACATATAAAAAATTCTACGCCCTTGCATGCGGCCTTCCGACTGTTATCCGGAACATTCTCCATGGCGGACGAGAATATGCGTGAGGCCTTGTCTTTGAGTTCTTTCTTGGGTTGGGTGGGTCCAGTGACTTGGGTACTACATCGATATTCAGACGCTCCATCTTCTCCATCTTCGAGTAGCGGGCCGAAACACCGCGACAGCAGCACCTTCTTGGGGAACTTGGTGTGTGAAATTAACTTCATCTCGAAGCTCACTTCCTTCGTTGGGGAAGTAAAATACGAAGTTCCCTGCCAGCCATTGCCATCCAGGGTGAGATTGGTCTCGTGGTCCATCACCACTGCCACGTCACAATTCGCTGCCGCTGCGTCATTGCCTTCTACTCTGAAACCAGTGGCCGCGACGATGTAGCCACTTTTCCCTCGGTCTTCCTCTCCAGCATCCTTTGGAACTTCTTGTCGCTCAGGGTCGTCGGCCGTCCGGAACCGGGCTTTCTTTCAATACTCTGATTTTGTCTAGCAGTGCCAAGATGTTGTAGATGCCGGAACGGGCGTATCCGGCGTTCACAAAGTGTCACACGATGTCCGTTTTCGACGCGGCGGGGTGCCGTTTTTTGAAGCGGCACACTATGAAACGTAGTTGCTTCACTGTTTTTGCCATCATGGTTAGAGTTCGACTGATAGAGCAGTCAAATTTTTTTCTGCTGACTCATGGGTTACTATGTTTGATGCTGCAAGGGTAGTTTTGTCAATGCAGTTGAACGTAAACCCATGAAAAATTGGCATTTTTGTCCATTTTTTAAAAATGCAAACGTTATTGCTAGGTACAAGGTGCCAGGTGCACTTGGGACCGAGGAGTTCTACAGCAGTGAGCCAATTTAAATCGCTAGAGTGCTCGACTTGGTCACTGAAGAAGTCTGTAAGTAGCAGACGAAATAGGCCTATTTGTCAAAAGATAAGCTCATAGTGGAATTAAAAGGAATTTGCTCGAGATTACTAGCGAAAATTTAAAAAAGTGTTTCAAGGTTTAATTTTTTATTTTTTTTAAAGGTGATCAAATAAAGTGTTAAATTTTAAATTCTCCTAGTTTCCCAATCACAATCGTTCTACTAATACGCTCAAAAAAGTTTTTTTTTTAAAAATAGTGTTTTAAAAAAAAGTGAAAGTTATCTGAATGGTTTTAGCCAAAACCAATATGCATAAAATATCTGGAAGATCATGACTTATTTTACAATAGGGGAACTCACCAATTCTAGTGGAGTTCACTAGAATTAGTGAGTTCCCCTATTACCCACAATACTCACTTTCATGAGAATTCACTCTGCGTCGTGTGAATATTTGACGTATTTCGTTGATTGCTTCTTGGTCCTCTATCTATTGACTGTTCCAATAATTATTAATACACTAATGATAACCCGACAAATTAAAATGCGTGCAGTATTCAACCAACCTTTGGTTGCCTCGTGTTATTTATAACCAAATTAAACTGATGTTGACTTTTTTTTTCAATTTTTCACGTGGAAGTTCTAAAATGCGTGGTCTTTCTCCCGAGCAAAGCAAACGGATTGTGCACAAACGGTGAACCGTCAGTAGTCTTTCGATCAGAAAACTGATTAATGAAGGAAATGTGAGCGTCGGAGCAGTTCAAACCGCATTACGGAAGTATCAAGAACAGTGCCCTTTCGTAGATTCCCCGAGACGGGGTAGAAAACCCGGTCCCGATGACCCTACAATCGACAGAAAGGTAAGGGACTATTTCTAGCATCATCTAGCTGAACATCAGTCCGAGATGTGGCGAGAAAGCTAAGTACTTCGGCGACTAATGTTATGCGGTTTAAGGAGAGAATGGGCCTGCAGACTCGTCGGAAGCAGAAACAGCCAAAATGAAGCACAGAACAGGCTGAATCTGTGAAACCAAGACTCGAAATTATGTGATCTTAGGCCCGATCTGACTTCCAGACATTACTCTAGATATCAGCTAAGGGTACAAAAGTCCTGTCTGTACCAAGAGAGATGAATCCACTAAACTGCCTAGAGATTCGCCCTAACGAAACTTCCTGGGCTTTGACGGAGGTGAAGCTGAGAAAACATTTGTAACCAGTGGGTAGTGTTGAAAAATTTAAGAAAGATTGGCCAAAAGTGGTGAAAATGGTAGGAAAAAGCCCTGTGCAGAAGCTTATAAGTAGTGTTAAGGGAAAAGTCTTAGAACTCGCATATCGTACGAAAAGTCAAGCAAATTGAAATAAAGATGGAGAGGAAGCATTGTAATTTACTATGTTTGAGAATAAAATAATCAATATGGTCGTTTTTATTATATGAGAACAAAAGTGTATTTATATTTTTTGGAACAGTCGATGTAACAATCACAAGAATTATCCGTAACCGCTTGATGATGTTCTTTATAAACCGACAAACTTCTTGAATGGGTGCACCAAACTTCTTAAATGTCAGGGTCCCCTGTTTTATTAGGCTATCATTCTATATAAATCTTGTGCCGCTGTTTCTAAAAACACCTTTCAAGAACACTTTGATAGCCTAGTAGTAGATCAATTTAAAATATCTAATTTTAAGCTCCAGCACTCAATACTGAACCAGTATGAACAACATAATCGTTACAGGCTTATCATTCAAGAGATAAGCTTTGTCTGAAGGGATTTAAAAGAATTTACTCACGTTTGCTAGTGATGGTTTGAATAAATGATTTAGTTTATATTTTATTTTTTTAATTCTTAAGAGTGAACAAGTGGATTTTTAACTTAAAATTTCTCAGGTTTTCAGACTGTACATTTCATGGCTAAGTTAGTTGAAAACGTTTAACCAGTGTTTTGCTCCTATATTTTGCATCATAAAGACTAATTCATAGAATCCACGGGTCATGAACTCAGCCCAGCGGAATAATTTAAGGAACCTTGTCGATCAAGTTTCAGTATCCTAAGTTTGTTTGCTTAGGAAATATTCAGATTAATTATAAATATACTAAGCCTTGTTTCCTACACGGAAGAAACAAAGTACCCAAAATTAAGTTCATTTCACCCAACTGTGGAATTCCATGCGGGAAGCCAAATTTGAGTATATGCCAATTTGTGTAACTGTTCCCGAAGTTTCTGGTGGGTAAATTTAACCTTATGCAATAAAAAATTAAAAAACAAAAAATGAGCGCGGTTAGTTCGCAAATGTTATAAAACAAACTTAAAATAAAGTGCCTTCCTCGTGATGATAGAATAAAAACATAAATTTTCTGGATGATTCTATTGATTTCGTTTGATTCATAATTTCCCAGATTTTTAACAAAAACTCTGATTTACGTCAAGTAATAAAAGTATGCAAACGACTTTCATTTTTACTCAAAAATGAGTTATCAATAAAGTACTCACCCATTGAGTAATATTTAGATCATGTGCAGAATCAAATTTACCCATCTCTCCAGTTCAACAACAGTTACTTAATTTACTCAAAAATACTCAATTTTAGGTACTTTTTTTCTTCCGTGTATACGTACGAATGAAGCGTGCTCTCCACCTGCTGGAGAGTTTTGGCAGAAGTCCGAATGGGGAAGTTGATTTTATCGCTACACCAGTCGTGATTATATCAGACCAGACCAGACTATCAACAATTCGGTGATTTCTCTTCAAATACTGCTCCTTCTTCAAACTTTTTCATTTCATTCCTACACGGAGAAAAAAGCAGTCCCGTTGAAGCAACAAAACGCTGACCCGTTGACATCCAAACTAAAAGAATTAGTTGTTTTAAAAATCAGTTTTGTTGTGTTAAACCAACAGTTTTGTTTTACGAGAACAAAGCATGAGCATGTTGGTTGTTCGTGCTCAAAAATATAATGGTTGTTCTCAACTAATATTTTTGTTTGTTTCAACACGTGAAAGGTGTTTATTATTACCGAAGCTCAGATTGCGTTGACTCAAAAAAAAACAAATTAGGATTTCAGATTGATTCAACTAAACCGGCTTGGTTATAAATCAAACTGATATTTTATTTGGGAGAGAAAAAATAACTAAAAATTTTTGTTTGAAACAAGCTATTTTTAGGGTTATTTCATATTCCGTCATCCCGGTCCCGCTGCATGCTCTGACGCTGTCATTCAAAAAATACCCAAACATGTATTTTGCGCGGAAATTTGCATCTGCGAGTGAAAATTGAATACAAAAAATCGCTTCATTTATTCACGTTTTTAGTCAAATAAAGAAAGTAATGGCTCAAGGCCAGAGCATCTGGATCCTCCTGAAATCCCGTAAGGTTCCGGCCAAGATAAGCACGTTAAGCCCTTAAAAATACACATTTTTCCCTTCAGTTGCGCAAAGAATATGAAGCCCGCAGCACAAACAACTTACCCGGATAATTGACATCCTGATCGAGGTGTGCGAACGAGCACTGGAGTTGCTCGCCTTGCCGGAAGGATGGAAAAAGCTTCAATTTGGATGCTTGAGCTGCGGTTTGGGACTTTCCGGAAGTGTATGTACTGGAAGATCAGGGCCACGCCTGGATTAGCGTTGGCGGTTGGGGTAATGGGTGAATTAGAAGCGTACGATTATTAAGAATGTTGAAATAAACAAAATTTTACTTTAACTTTACTTTTACTTTACTTTAAATTTAACTTTAGCCCTAAAAATAGTAGCAAGGCTAGCATATAACCATTTTTAGATTTCTGTTAGACTGAGAGAAGTCTATAAATGTAAATGTGCACTTTTCTAATGTTTGTTATGGCGTTTCATGCAAATAAATATACTGGAAATTACAGAAAAAATGTAGGTGATTGTGAATGGAAATGTTTGTTGTTTCAACCGTTTTCGTATGTTTGTTTCAAACAGAAATTAAGTTTAAATCATACTAAAATTTGTTTAGGAAACAAACCATAAGTGTTGGTAGAATCAACCAACAATTCTGTTTGTTTTCGTGTTGTCATAATGGAACAACCAACAGAATGGTAAGTTCAAACGGAGATATTACTTAGAACTTAACTGCACACAATTTCCGAAACAATTACTCAAGAATTTTAGTTTGTCTTAACCACCGTGGGTAGTCAAATCGAAACGAACATGACGTATGTGCCCAATTCAACGTCGAAATTCTGGTTAAATGAGAACTGAAGAATATGTTTGCGTTTACCAATCTTTTTTCTCAGTGTAACAGTCATTGCAATGTTGTGTTAAAATAATAATCCGAGTACAAAGTTTTGGTTTTATGATTTTAATAAGAATAATTTTCACCTTACATTCCACATTTTCCACCAGCCTATACGATCGAAAAAGGTTTACCATCTAGTTGTGAGTACTGTCAGAAGCCACCCAATCAATGGATAAGCATATCGAAAAATAATCACAGAACCACCCTAGTATTGGGCGGAGCGCATGCGCCGTTTGCTGCAAAAAGACGATATCTAGATGTCAATTTCTGAAACACTTACCAAAGCACACGAGCAATGAAAGCTACATAGAGAGCTTTGTTGGAGGCTCTATTAATTTATAGCTTTGCCATGCGTTTTTATACACTTGGTTGTTATAGGTAGTTTATTATAAACTCAGAAAAACTGACGTTTTTATATTAAATTTTCTGTTTTTTTCATTAAAAATATGTATAATATTATCCTCAGAGCTCTGAAAAACTTTCACCATTTGTTAATGTATAAGCTTTATAGTACAGTAGAAGCAAGGACGATCCACTAGTGTGCTTTTATATCACTTGTGAGGTGGATTAGTACGTGTGAAGCATATTTTTAAAAGAAAAAAGAACTATTGAATTATTTACGGCCATATGCCCTATGAAGTGGCGGAGATGTGACATCTAAAACACGTCAATAAATTTTATCGACGTTCATTTCACCCCATGAGGTTTGAACTCGATGTTTTGTTAAATTATTTGATGTCCCACCTCCACCACATCAGTGGGTGCCTCGTCTAAGGGAAATCAACGGTGGGTCCAACACCATGAACTTTATACGCAAAGACTGACTAAAAGTATATTGGTAAGCACGAAAAGACCTGTAATTTGTGATTCAATAATTTTAAAAAGTCCATCAATGGCTACAGTAATTACAGTAATTTTATTAAAACTTCAAAGATATATCATTAGATGCATAGAATTTCTCCAATTTTAACGAAATCTCGAACCTTCCTCTTGATGGAGTCCATCAGCGCCAGCATAATGGAAACGGACACGTAATCAGCGTATTTATTCCATTTTCTCGCATTTGCTGGATATCCTTGATTGCCCGCCGCTACGTCGAAGTCGCTGGTGTGAAACTGCTCAGTATTTTTCGATTGGTAGTAATTCCGGGCATTTTGAAGGGTACAATGGCTTGGGGATAAGATCGATCTTGTTGGCTGTATACCACTCCCAAGTAACACCACTTGTCATATTAATGTTGAAAATACACCTTTCAGACAAAGCTCAAGTTTTTTGTTATGTTAGTTCGTATACCCTTCTGGTCGGGTCGTCATCGATCAATGTGCAGCCCTTGTGCTTCATCAAAACACGGTCACACAAGAGCCTTGCACGCTTTCTGGCCACAGAATTCTGCTTCAGGTACCGGTTTGGATACTGGCCACATCTCGGATCGAGAGACCTCAACACCTTGCAGTGAAGCTTACGATCCCTGGTTCCAGTGTTTTCGTAAGTCCTCTGGTTCCTTTTCACACTCAGAGTTATCTTGTAGGTTTTGAGCACTCGACAAATTGTTGTTTTCAGTATCTTCTGCACAATAGCCAGCTTGAAACCGGACCATAACGCGTCTTAAGGTGGTACACGTCTGGACATTCTTTAGCAACATGTAAAATGAAGCCGAGATTTCGAAAAGCTTTTGTTATGATGTAGGTCAGGTCTGTACTTGAGTTTATCGTCGAGTATCACACCAAGGTCCTTTACTTGGTTTTCTCTTTGCAGAGGAGTTTCAACAAAGGAATAACCCACGATAATTAAGAGACTTCTATCCAAAAAAAATGAAAACGGTACACTTTAACGGATACAGTTCATCTCGCAAAACCTTTGTACTGTTTCTTAATCTTCTTGCAACTAGATAGAACTGAGACTATCTCTGAAAGTGAAATACTTGTCCGGTGTAAGTTAGGCAAACATTTTTAGCGTAAAGTGTATTGCCGCTAATTTAGTGACATATACGGAACAACAGAGCTTGAAGTTTACGATTGGCGCTATACATTTAATTGTACATGCCAAAGCCGGCAGCGCCCTCGATCAATGGCCTATTTTGAGCAATGCTTCATTTTGAATACGTAAACTGGGCCAATTTATTGTCAAAATACGATGAATTTATGTAAAACCATTTTCTTAAAACAAACAAAATTTGCTTATTTGAAGATAAGTTAAATTATACCTCTTAATGGTATTATTGAACAACACACCAAAATGCGCTTTCTGCAAGGAAACTCCTCCTCATGTTCTCATGTTCAGAAATGCTAAAGAAAGCCTCACCTTCACCCAATGCCAATACAAATCCTTTTTCTCCACTCCACTGTCAGATGACGAGTCTGACTTTGATTTGGCTGAAGAGGGAACATCAGTCAGCTTTTCGGAAGGTGCTTCAAGGAAGCGAAGACGCGTTCGCCAACCGAAAGTTGCTGAGCCGGAGCCCAAAACCAGTTGGCCCATTTCAAGGAAAGGTGGAAAAAAGGAAACTCCTAGTCCTCCTGGTTTCCGTAGTACTAACTACAGCCAGGACTTTCCATCTCTCCCTGGGACATCCAAAACCCCTGAAGCCCCAATTTTAAGAACTGAAGCCCCCTCCTCAAGTGGGCTGTTCTCATTTGATGACATTGTCGAAGGTATCTTTAAGTATCTCGAAATTCTCGAAATATCTGACCCTCTCAAAAGCATTGTTTTAGCAATGCTTCCAACAGTGAAGACCTTTTTGAAGCAATTGACAATTAAGTGGCCCCTCCTTGCAGCAATCATTTCATTCGATGGATAATTTGCCAAATGAGGTCGGGGATTTGATCACTGTTCAACAGTGGAATATCGTAGTTTGATTCCTAAATTGGAATCATTTAAATTTTTAGCTCACACTACCGGTTAGGATGCATTCGCTCTTTGTGAAACATGGCTCTCTTCTGAAATCGATCTCATGATTTCAAATAATTCGTCTTGATCGTGAGGTTTCGCGTGAAGGGGGAGTACTTTTGGGGATCAAAAAGTTCTACTCCTTCTATAGAGTGAATTTTCCTCAAACTCCAGATACTAAAGTTGTCGCATATCAGGCTGTTATTAAAAATAAAATCCTTTGCATTGCTTCTGTATATATTCCTCCTAGAGCCTCGATTAACCGAAAACAACTTTCAGATAATTGTTTGGTCCATCCTTCTCCACGGTTGATCATGGAAGATTTTAACTCTCACGGTACAGGCTGGGGACAACTGTACGATGACAACCGGTCTTCCCTGATATATGACCTCTGTGACAACTTCAATATGACAGTTCTTGACAATGGAGAAGTAACATGTTTGGCTGGTACATCCTCAGTTGGCGGTAGATTTGACCTCACACTTTGTTCGTATTCATTATCGTTGGATTGCACATGGAATGTGATTCAAGAACCCTCACGGTAGTGATCACTTGGCCATAAAAAAAATCGGTTGCCACCGGGTTCAATCCGTTGAAATCTGTCAACGTCACGTATGATCTTACCCGTCACATCGATTGGACAAAGTTTAGGACTTCCTCTCTAACCTGATCTTAGACAGTGCGCTTCAAGCTCAAATTTGACCAGTTCCAGGAACGTCATTTCGCAGGAAACCTCCTTCTCCATGGTGGGATCAGCAATGCACCGAGGATTACCGAAAAAAGTCCAACGCGTTTAAAGTTTCCCGTAGACGTGGAACACCTTAGCACTTCGAAGTATACACGGCTCTCGAACGCGAACTTAAGAGCCTCATCAAGGCAAAGAAATGCGGATACTGGCAAACATTCGTGGACGGGCTATCGCGTGAGACGTCGATGAGTACTTTTGAAACACGGCGCGAAGATTGCGTAACCGAGCTACGAACAACGAGAGCGAGGAGTACTCGAACCAATGGATCCTCAAGTTCACGCGAAAAGTTTGTCCAGATTCTGTGCCGCCACGGATCATTCCTCGTGAAACCGAACATCCGATAGATGAGATCAGCCAACCTTTTTCAATGGTAGAACTCTCTCTCGCGGTACTTTCGTGTGGCAATACGACTCCAGGAGCTGATAGAATCAAGTTCAACTTGTTTAAGAACTTTCCAGGCGTCTCGAAGAGGCGCATGTTGAACTTGTTTAATCAGTTTCTAGAGCTCAACATTGTACCGGATGATTGGAGGCGGGTGAGAGTTATTGCCATTCAAAAACCTGGTAAGCCCGCGTCCGACCACAACTCCTATCGACCCATCGCGATGTTAACTTCAAAAGTTGTCGGAGAAACTGATCCTTTTCCGTCTGGACAAATGGGTTGAGACGAACAACCTGCTTTCAGATACTCAATATGGTTTCCGTAGGGGTAAGGGATCGAACGACTGTCTCGCGTTGCTTTCCACAGATATTCAGTTAGCTTTTGCTAAAAAAGAGCAAATGGCTTCTGTATTCTTGGACATAAAAGGGGCTTTTGATTCAGTATCTGTTGAAGTCTCTCAGATAAACTTCACGCTTGTGGCTTTTCACCATTAATGAACAATTTTTTGTACAATTTACTTCAGAGAAACATATGAGCTTCTCTCATGGAACCTCTACAGCTTCACGATTTAGCTACATGGGTCTCCCCCAGGGATCCTGATTAAGCCCCCTGTTGTATAATTTTTATATCAAAGACATTGGCGGTTGTCTAAGTGACAACTGTACGTTGAGACAACTTGCAGATGACGATGTCGTGTCTGTCACGGGATCCAATGCGATCGATCTGCAAGGACCCTTACAGGATACCTTAGACAATTTGTCTACTTGGGCTCTAATGCTAGGTATCGAATTCTCTACGGAGAAAACTGAATTGGTAGTTTTTTCTAGGAAGCATAACCCTGCACAACCGAAGCTTCAAATTTGGAGATAAGCCGATAACTCATTCTATGTCCTTTAAATGTGTTGGGGTCTGGTTCGATTCAAAGTGCACCTGGAGATCCCATATTGAGTATGTGAAGCGAAAGTGCCAACAGGCGATATTTATGATCGACAAATCACATTCATCGAATTTTTTCCTATTTTTCTTTAACAGTCAACTGTCAGCTGGCAGTATAAATGGAGTGAAGGAGATTTGTGGCGATGGCAACATTCTACCAAAGGTGTCGAAGAAATCTTGGGTTAGGGGGATGGATGTGGGTCGAGGCTTCATTCGTGTCATGTCTCGCCTCATGTCCAATCATTATTCTTTGAACGCTCATATATACTGTATATACTGGGTTGGGCTAAGCGACAGCAATCTCTGTGAGTGTGGCCAAGACTATCAGGACGCAGATCACGTTGTTTGGTCATGTCAGATCTGAGCTTTATGATTCCCTTCGGGCTCGAGGTAGACAACCCAATGTGCCAATTCGAGATATTTTGGCTGTTCGTGATTTGGAGTACATGAAACTCATTTATGTGTTTTTGACTAACATTAGCCTTAGATTGTGATTAGTTTAACCTGTATGTTTACTATTAGTTTTTTTTATCTATGTATGTGTGTGTTTTTTTTCTTTTTCCTAAAAATGTCCAAATTAAAAGAAAACCATTAATTGTATAGTTTTAAGTGTTTAGATAATTTAGAATTTAAATTTAATGTGTTATGTAAACCATACTTTAAATTCCCACCCTCTTTCCCATCCGTTAATTTGTAATTCCTATTAACCTCGAGACGGCCGCGAGTAATCGGCTTTCCCCTCCTAATTTTAGTTTTAAGATATATGATGTATAAAAATATGAAAATTTGGCTCTGTAAAGTTGATTCGATTAAGCCTGTACAAATAAATGATTATTAAAAAAAATATCTATGTTTAAATTTTTAATGATTTGCGGCCCAACCCGCTGATATCACACTCAACTTTAGTGCCTGTATACATGCGTGCTACGACGCGGCTATTCAATAGAAAGAGGAGCGAGTGTGATATTATCACTACTTTGTGTGGCTGGACCTTTGACTCTCCCATGAATGGTTCATCAGAGTAGAACGTCATACAATGACATGACCTAGCGACATCTATCATAAATCAGCTATCTCCAATAAATCGTTAACACGAGATTAGGCCCTCCCACCAGCGCCCAGGTACAAAATCCAGCCATGGAGAGGGGTACAGTCAGATGACGAGAAACTGTTGACGAAAAATAAGAAGAAAAAATCATTGAAGGCGGTTTGTCGATCGTAAATATCGCCTTTCATAGCACCCACCTTTGCAAGCGAGTCCGCTCTCTCATTGCTCAGAATCTTACAATGAGAAGGCACCCATACAAAGGTGATGATAAAATAACGCGAAAATAAAGCACTTAGAAGCTCCTGTATTTTCAGATATGACATGCAGTAATAAAAATCCTTTCAAATGCTGTTAGGAAATGTTTTTATTGAGTGCTCCAACTAGAAAAATCAACATTTGAAATTGGCCTACTCTGTTTACATACGATAAAGATGATATAAGCATATTAACAGTTGCAACTGTAGAGTTGAAATGGCAAGACAACTTTGCTGAAATATTTGAAATAAAAAAGTTACAGCAAAATAACTGATTCTTATACGGACACCCTAAGCCACACAGGTTCAGTCATATCAAAACGCACAGACATTTTTTAAAATCAAAGTTGCTTAAAATTTTTCAGTCAACAATTTTTATGAAGAATGTATGCCTTTATTACTGCAGAAAAAAGTAAAATTTGCGGTTTCTCTGAAAATAAGGTTCAACCCTAGTTTTCATTCACACCAAAAGATACGCCTTGTTATTGAAAACAACTTTGTGGAAGCCAATGTTGCTCCAAAACTTAGGCTAGCTTAGGCTAGAAATGTATCTTTGCAGCTAAATTCACATTCTGGGCCACTGTGCAATTGCAACAGACAGAGTAAGAACTGCACAACAAAGGCATATAGGCATGTTACGGGATAGGCAACCCATAGCTATCGGTATACTTTGATTTAAAAATATCACATCTTGGCTGTTGTAAGTTACTCAAAGCACAAGCATAGATTTGAATTATTGCGATCTCACCAAATTCAGTCCCACTGAGTTACTCTTAAATCCTCTATAAACACTCTAGTGAAGCTCAAGTGAAGCTACAAGTTTTCAAAATAGTTGAATTCACCATAGACATTGGAATATTACATTTTCATGTGATTTCCGAACAGGACCCCGACGGATTTATCACAAGAGTAGGTTGAATGGATTTCTCCGCTCATCTTTCATTCCACACTGTGTTTTCTACTTTTTTCTATCAGGCAAAGAATGTATCATTGTAAACAAATCGCTGTCAAATTTTATCTCACGTGTGTGTGGCACTACTGACTCTAACATGGATAGCTTCATTCTTTTCACATGTGTCCCAAGAGCAAAATTTTCATAAATTAAATATAAAACCATTCATATAGTTGATTATTCATCGAGGGCATTCGAGTAATTTGAAGTTTTGCTTCGTTGACATATTTTTATAGAAAGCTTATTGCATTCCAAAAAGCCGTCATTTTTTACATTTTATCACCCACAAACTCCGACACCACGGCCAGGCATATTCACAGGCCCATAGTCGACATCCACTCGTAATATGCATGAACCGAAAAAAAAGAATCACTCCAGAGTGCTTCGGAAATCGAAATAGTCTATCCGAAATAAATCATTTTTAATATGAATTTATTGTAATGGGTCTCGCACATCTTTCCTGTAACAATTTTTTTTCACGCACCCGAGTGGAGCCCCTCCATTGCCCGAGTTTGACGCCATCGAAAAGGGCCAGGTGTTTGTGTTATGTGGAAATTTTTAGCGAGGGTGCATAGTTCACTTGGCATAAATAATGGGTTTTTCGGGGGCAAAAAAAAAATGAAAACAACAAAAAAGCTCCGCATTCGCGTACACGTATGTGGTTGTATCCATCGATAAATTGACGATTGAATGAGCAGGAGGCACATTTAGGTGCATAATAATTTTAAGATTACCAACCGAAGGATTTGTAAGAGTTTTATGGACGTTCGCTGCTGGAATGGGTACTCTATCATACTCTCTGGCAAAGGTTGGGATATTTTTGTTAGTAGTAATTGGTTGCTCTCTGCGGAAAATGGATTTCTTCCAAAAATGATCAGAAATGCCATGGTTTTAACATTATTCGTCTGGGTAGAAACGATTATTGTGGATAAGTACTACCTACATTTGAAAAAAATATCCTTGCGAGCTATCTCAGGCATTGTAAGTATTATTTACATTTTTTCGTTCGAATTCGAAGTCCAGGTAATCACTCAGCAATCCATTACTCCCAAAAATGCTGCCAGTGAAAAAGTACAGATTCAGGTAGGTTCATGTAAGGTGGTTTGGCAACAGCTTACATCTCTCGCCCAATGAGAAAATGCACCGGCGTAATTGCCGAGAATTCGCTTGGGTCTTCTGAATAAAGAATAGCTTATATCTTTGTCAAAGTTGTGTTCAGCTCTTAATAGTAAAGTTTTAGATCTCTTACGATTCTAGTTAGGTTTCACCCCGGCCTCTTAAATACCCACTAAGTGGGGCTATGAAGTGGAATTAACGACCATATAAATCCCAGTTTGCTGTGGAAATCCGCGATCTTCCGGTTTTCCTGACGATGAACAAATCATCCAGTCTCTCAAGTTAGTTGTGCGCCTAAAAATTTGGTCAAATGATTGGAAAACATTTTTTTGGAACTAGCGCCGGAATACATTGGTTGTCAAATTTGATACGAGCTCGATGTGTATGGTCCTAGTCAACATACACCGTGTCCAATATATTCTCATACACTTTTTCCTTGCATTGGTGTCGTGCAACTACTCAACATGCTTCACGTATGTGTTGGTGTAGTTTTGCACTATGTTTATACAAACGCTTATAGGTTATGTCCGATTGTTTTCAGTTGGTGTTTATCTTTTAACAGCGATGAAGGAGTTTCGTGCTGTATGTATGTATGTATGTAGGAAGCCACCATCGTAGCGTGGGTCTTGCCCTGCATGCGGTTCCACTTAAAAGAAAAATCATGCTTTGTTACCATTCTAGATTCAACATACTGCTGTATGAAGGGCCAAAGAGGGTTGGGCAGGCCCGTAAGCAGAGACACTTACGCGAAACCTGCGGGAATAAGAGAATCTTCTTCCAGCAGTATGATCCAATAAAATGAATAACAAAATACACAATTCAGTTAAGCTTTCCACTAGATGGTTTGTTTGAGAAAGGCGCGTCAAATTCATTACAATTGTTGGAGTGGAATGTACCAATCATAAATGATAGACACATCCCCACCTTGACTCCGGTTGGCCATCCACTCCATTGTCCAATTGCAAGTCCAATGATACCCTGATGCACCCTCCCATCCCAGTATTTAAATGTTTAAAATCAATGAAATAATCTAAGGTTTATTAAATACATCAAACATGGAATATGTAAAGGAAATAAGTACCTATATAAAGTGTATGTAGTTTGATTCGACAAATAGGGGTAGCCTGTTCTGGATAATGATTTTGAAATCGTTAATCTTGCATTTCAAAATTTCCTTTCTGCTGATTCTAGGGAGCAATAACATGTAACAATTGCTGTCAGAAACTTCTAACATAATACAATCAGAAACACTCTATGTTAATAGTTAATATCCAATTGCTGGTCAATGCTGCTTTCTAAAATTATTAAAAATTGTAACTTCAACTGTCGAGGCTGTAAAGAATAATAATAAACCAACAAGTAAACCTAATCGAATTTTCTGTAATAAATACCAATGTTTGCCGAAGATTCAGTCGAAGCTTCATGTACAGGTACACCTTGATAGACTGTACATCAATTTTCTCACCTCAAATCGCAATTGCTAGACAAAAACTCAAAAACTAGACGTTGTATCTGAAATCCAATATAACCAAATGAAAGGAAATCTTCTGCTCTTGCTTTTGGTTGCACTAAATTTCCGACACAACCCGTAGGCTCTATGAAATTTAGATTTGAAGTGAGAAATTTGATGTACGCACCATCAAGGTATACATGTAATAAAGGCACTATATACATCCAAATTTAGAGGACACATTTAGAAGTTATTAAAGGATAATTGGACATACAAAATTACATAAATTATCTGTAAAGTAAAATTACTACAACAAAATTATAACAACAGTAATGATTAAGTAGTGCGCGGCATGAGTCAGAGTAGCTCATATTTGGTAGAAAGGCTATTTGTGTAGCAAAAAATTAAAAATTCATTCAGTAATAATTGCAAAAGTATAACGCAGATTACGTTGCAGCTTCTTGTAGTCAAGGCACCATACACTTCCTAATCCTAAGAGGAAGAAAAAAGGATAGGAAAGATCGTTGAACATACAAACCCAATTATTAATAGTCTGTATAATCTTTAATTTAATGAATAGAATTGAAAATTATTTTACAAAACATGGGAATTCCCTAGACAATCTGAAATTGAATGACATATAAGGAAAAGTTTATCTAAATTTTCGATGTCTTGTTCCGTTTCCTTGCATCGCAACCATTTGTAGTGGATCTCATGTGTTCTATAGTGATTTGAATTGATGAGATGAATTTAAATGCAAAAATATATTATCAAACCATTATGGAAAATGCAAAAAAAAGGAGTTAAATAATAATATGAGCATGATAGTTCACAATGATAGACTATGAATCGGTAACTAAGCTGATGAGAAATTTGAAAAACCACGGAGTAAAGCGGGATTTTGTGTACCGAAACACCTGCTCGTTAGATGACCGAAGAGAGATTCGGTCGTACTTGTACGGTGCGGACTGCACGATTTGTTAAAGTGGTCAGGGAACAGATTATACGAATATCACAGCGCTCTGTATGTAAAATGGACGCAGATCTGAATGTTTCGAGATCGTCAATGCACAATATACTGCAAAATGACCTAGGATTCCAAGCTTTCAAGAAATGTTAGGTTTACGGAGTTTCGGAACCATCTAAGCAGAAACGACTCGAAAGAGCAAGTCTGATTTTGTCGCGGCACGGTGGGGAAGAATTTATCTTTTCCGACGAAAAGTTATTCGTCTTGCAACAATCCCACAATGTCCAGAACGATAGATTGTGGGCTCTCTCTTCGAGAACTGTTCCAGAGAGTGATGGATTCTTTTGTTCAATAATATCAAGGATTTACATGGGAAATATCTTTTATTCAAATCCATCACGCGTAGCGATCTGTATCGCGCAAGATCCAAATTAACAATGGCGTTCGAGAGAATGATAGGTAGGTGTGTTTGTGTCGAGAGTGAATAACATAAAATAGTAGTAGGTTGTTCTTCAATTGAGGGGCGCATCAAAGTAATATAGAACAGATGGGAATATTCCACGGCTCCAAAGTGCTGCGAAATATGCAAGCGAGGCAAATTGTCCAAGTCTTTTGTTCAGAGAGCCAAGGAACGGGAGGAACAAAATACGTACAAAGTGCCGAAGGCTCCAAATAGTGACGAACGGCAAAATACGGTGGGAAAGTCATGGGCCCGGAAACTGTAAACCCAGATGCTGACGAAGCCTCATTGTATCATCATGGATGATGAGATTTATTTCCAGGCGAACTTCCGGCAGCTTCCGGGGCTACTGTTCTTCACCGCCCAGCACAAGCTTGATGTTACGGAGGAAGTAAGGAAGCAGAAACATTCAAAGTTTGCTAAGAAATACATAATTTGGCAAGAGATCTGCTCATGTGGTAAACGAAGTGCGCCGTTTGTGACTACCGGGACTGTAAACGGGGAGATCTACCACAAGGAGTGTCTACAGAAGTTCCTGCTTCCTCTGTTGAACCAACATGAGGGCCCTACGATCTTCTGGCCGGATCTAGCTTCGTGCCACTATTCAAATGTTGTCGTGGAGTGGTACGAAACCAACGCGGTCATATTCGTACCCAAGGACATGAACCCGCCGAACGTACCCGAACTAAGGCCCATCGAAAAAAAACTAGGCTATTATGAAGCAGGCACTATGGACGCAACCCAAGGAGGACAAATCTGAGAAAGACATGAAGAAAAAGTGGCTTTTCGTACAAAAGAAGCTGCAGTCAGATTAGAGTTAAGCATTAAGCGTTAAGTGCGAGCGTACTGTTATGGTTTGATAGTTGAATGAAATAAATATGCTAAAAGCTTACTCACGGGTTATATTTTCGTGTCTGAAAGTTTGAAAAGGATGGGTCATTGAAGGAAGATATTGTCGCGACCGTGCACTGGCGATGCCATATTATTTGGCCACTGTTGTTGTTGATTGCTGCTTATGCTTCTCCTGCAGTGAGGGAACTCCCGAAACCTCACTGCGGTAGATTCTGATGAATGGGCGCTTGACTGTGGAGCCTCCGCCAGGCTGCTGATCTTGGTTACTGTCTCTGGATGCTGTTCCTGGCTGCTGTTGCTGGCTGCTGCTGGCTTGCGACTTATGGGCCGATTCCACATTGCTCTAGCAGTTCTAGGTCACATTGTTTCATTTTGTTTTTCTCATTCTTCGTTCCACTCTGAACAATCATTCGAATGGTTTAGCAAGAGGCTATTCACAACATTGTGCGATCTGTTTAATTTAGTCGATTTAATTAAGTCGACTTTTTTGCCTAGCCTCTATAACTACAGATACTCATACTAACTACAGGCAGCATTTTCCCCGTGATACAATTTGATTTGGGACTCCCTTTATAACATCAATCTAATCACCAGCCTTGGTAAAAACACCCGACCGTTCTGCACGACAGTCGAACTTGACTGCAAACAGACCCCTCAGTGGCTGAAATTCGCCACTTTTGTTTCGTGCTTACAGATGAACCCGCAACGTAATGCACGCGACACGAGTGTACAGGCTCGTGTATTGCTTTTGACACCGTGTTTGATTTTTGGAAAAATACACGAGCCGAGTGGTTACAATCACAAGAAAGCTCTCAACATACACCCAGTATGACACTGGTTGCCACGGATAGGGCAATGCTCATCGGATGCTTTTAAAAATTTGATAACTGGCTTATTGGTTTATTTTCTTGGCTGTTGAGTGACGGGCGCATAAGTTGATTGAATTTAACAAGCACGGCTCGGTTAGAATGAAAAAAAAAAATAAACCACGCGTGTATTCTGCAATCGGACACAATCGGAAACACTCGGCTGTGGTGTTTGCCGAAGCATCAATCACGGTATCCGAAGCCAAACCACGAGCACTGACATTGGTGTTGTACCCACCGTGTTGGGTGTAAGTCTGGAAGCACGGACTCAAAGAGGCAAATATAATGCACGCACTAGCGTCAACAGAGTTAGTCTATGCTAGCGTGGTGCAAAGTAGGCTTGCAGTGTAGTATTTGGACATAGCTGCTAATCACCAAAATAAGTGCTAGTGCTCGTTCTGACCATTTTACTGCATTTTTATGGTGATCAATTTACGCTCCGAAACGATGTAGGGGAGGATGGTATAAAACGCACCGTTTAAGCAACATCGTGAATAACTAGGGAATGGAGGCTGAAATTTACGAATAAGTTATTGAGTATGGTGCATTACGATGTTTTCGTTGTATATCAAATGTGATTTGAATTCATAACGACGATTATTCATGATTGTTTAAACCTTTTCCAATTTGATCCCAAAACGACACCGGGGTAAAACGCCTGTTTAATTGTTCAATATGTTCCCCAAAATAGGGTTAAGACGCACCACAACACTGGGATAGCATGCACCGCTTGTAAAAAGTAAAAACACTGCTGTAAAAAGTTACTCATTAGAGGTGTAAATTTGAAACATATCGCCACGTCCTCTTTGCTCTGTTTGGTACCCAAGCAGCCTATGGGTATAGAATAAAGACATTGCGCAAAAGGTTGTGATATGTTGCCAACTCCTCATTATATACACGCTTAGAAAAAAGGACACAAAAGAGCAGTTAAGTGTGGGAAGCACGTTGGTTACATTTGTGTTTATCTATCATTGGGTTCAAATTATTTACTTTTGGTTAGAATTTTACCGGAAGTAAGTTATTTATACCCAACGTTGGCTTAATACACTTAACCGCTTCACTGGGTATTATTTTCTAAGCGTGTAGATGTATACATAACGCCAAGGTGCGTTCTGTTCCAGTTTTAGTGTTGCATGGTTTTATCTGAATATTCTAAAAATACGTGGAAATATAGTGAAGTTTTGATACTATCTTGAAGTTTTGTGGTGTACAATATATTTGAAGTGAATTTATTATAAGACATGGATATTAACGCGTGGTAAAAGCTTAGCTGTTTAACTCTATTATTTACATGTAAGGTACAGTCATGACAATTTCTTCAATTTTGATTATATTTTGGTGTATTCAGTGCCTTGTTGTACTACAAAAGTATCAGTTATGCTGCTTTATTTAAGAATTGATAAAGTTTCATTCCATTAAAGTTATAGCTTTGAAGATTTCAGCATATTTATTGAGTGGGTCATTCTACCCCACCAGTGCGTTTTGTACTGTTCTCCCCTAGTTTGCAAATCTAACAACGTGGGCCATGACTGGCAGCAGCTTGTTGAAACTACTCAACTTTTAAAATATTTCCAGCCGCTTTGTTGCGATAGTCGTAAGTGCCAGACTAACACGCAATTCAGATAGCTCTTTATCAGGTAACTTCGGTTCCTCTTCGGCTTGGACGGAAATCATCCTCAGCATCGGCGAACCATTCCACCAAATCACGGTCTTCTTTTGGTCCAGTAGGATTTTCATTAGTCCGAATATGACGCCACCGTCTGCGGACTCTATGAAGTTTTCTCTATCCAGAAGTATACAGTTTCAGAATCTCTCCGGTTTCCGTATCTGATCGAATCCGATTCTGATTCGATTTCCGGATCGATGGCGTGCAGCACCTTATCAATCGATTTAGAAAGTTTTACAGCTACAAGAAGCTCTGTTCAAGGAGTGAATATGGCTTTGGAATTTCTGTTTCTTCTCTCTCGATTTGCTGGAGACTCGGGTGTACAGGCATGCACCATATCCGTTCTATCAGAAAATCCGTGTAGTTCTACTGCCAATGTTGATCTGAGGAAATTCATTGAGGAATCTGAAAATCATTTAATTACACTAATGCGCTCGGAACGATCGCCTAACTTGAAATAAGTCCTGTTAGAGAAGGTCATGGAAATCCGTCTGCAGCCATTAAACTTTTTGTACCTAATGAGTCGAAAAGTTTTGCTAACTCGATGAGATTGTGTCTCCTGGTAGAGATACCAGAATCACCATCAGGAACGCGGAAAGAAAACCAATCCTCTCTAGGGTTCCAGACTATGCCTAAAGTTTTCAGGGTAACGTTCGAATTTTCTTCGTATACTTCTAACTCGATTCCTTGAAGCTCGTCTTTTTTAAACACCACTCCAAATCAGCCTTTCGCGAGAATGTTGTTCTCATCTTCCTGCAGTTTGAATATTCATGCTATCGTTTCCGTATCTGTCGGAATATCATGTTATGTAGGCAACCCTTTTGTGTAGTACCCGCCGATTTGGGAAATTCATACCGATGATCTTCAACGACTTGGTTGAGGGCCATTGTAGCTTCAGAAGGTGACGACGCCAAGCCGTATGCTACTGTTTGTAGCTTCCATTCTATGAATGGCTCATTTATATTCTTCCTCCACAAGATCAGTTGCTACATCATATCAGGAAATGCAACGTCAACTTGTCGAAATATCATGGGAACGTCAACAGTGAGCGCATAACGAAATCTCTGGAAATTAATCAAAATCAATGCCAAATCTCACTGCACCACCGGTCCTGCTTCTAGTGCATCGTTAATCGTTACACCTATTGAGTTCTTTACAGATCCGTCAATAACGACTCTTAATTTCGCTTTAAGCACTTGTCGGATTAAATCGGTTGCATGTGACCGAGTTTTGCGTTTTCATCGAGGAAATTTGAGCATTGCAGTTTCAGCTCAGGTTGCCAGTCTAGACGTCGCCCAGTAATTTTTTCCGTACATTGAAAGGATGTCACACGAAGCATCTTCCCTGATTGTTTCGATAATGCGTTTGCTTGAAATGGTCCACGCATTCCTGATTGGACTTGGTGGTAGCCAAATCCATGTCATCGCACGACTCCAAACACTAACAGTGGCCTACGTGACTCTTCTGGGTGAACCAAATGGAGAGTCATGCCACTACAGGGGAATATTCAAACTTCACCAAGGGACAAACGTCACTTTGACTCTCGGAATAACCCTCAGAAACTTCTCAGCAAATCTTCTAGCTGATCTTCACCTGTGGTATGGCAGAACCAGTGAGGGTTATTCCGATTGTCGAACTGACGTTGTCACTTGGTGAAGTGAGAAAAATCGCTTGCAGTTACGTGACTTTCCCGGGAAAATCAAATGGAGAGTCCTTGGGCTCTCGGAATAACCCTCAGTGGTATGGCAAAATGACTAGACCATCCTCGTCGACAATTGAAGGATTAGAAACAAGTTGTATCCGATAATTCTTCAGCAAATCCCAAAAGATTTCGGCACCGATTAACATATCGATGCATCCTCGTTGGTGGAACGTACACAGACTGGAAGAATCATTTAATTTTCTGCGTTATATAATGCACATAAAGGCATTGCTGGAATTTGCAGAAAACAATGGGATATTCCACGTAAATTCAAGCCAGATAACGCCTAAATCAAGCCTGTTGTATGAAAGATTACAAACATTGTTTACGGCGCATGAAAGATTGCCAACAATTTCGTTGTTTAAGCGTCCTTCGGCATGCAATTAAACGAGGGGAAGTTTTACGCGCAAGTTAAAATTCATTATTTTTGTATGTTCATGATCAGCTGACTCAATTTCATCCGGTATCACAATTCACACTGCAAATCTTGCGCCGTGAGCGTAAATTGCTACCATTCAAGCCGCTAACCAAATAGTCCAAGGGGTCATTTTGGTACAAAAATAAGTTTGTAAATCACTAAGAGACGGAATGTATCTGCGAAGCTGTATACAGAAGAACTCTAACTGGATTGAGCACACTGCTGTTACCATTCCATCACCACGGCCTACAGTGGGACGACATAAAAAAAGTGGGACATGGATATTTGAGGCGAAACTACTAAGTGTAACTGATTGATGTCTTCTACAATGTTTTTAAATAAGGTTCTCATTTTTGTGATTAAATATTTATTTAAAGTGTGTATACACCTAGATAACATATATTAACTTTTTTAATTCTAGCTCAAATCGACGACCATCTATTAAAAAATTGAAGATTATGTCAATTTCATGAAACTTTGTAGAACATAAAAACTTTCTATCTTTTATCTGGACGAATTTGTAGGATGAAAAAGGAATGAAAAATGTAATACCCCCTTAAAATCGTTTTTTCACCAAAACATTTTTATTTGAATGATCCCATTATTTTAGTGCTCGACAAAGTTTAAGCTATTTCAAAATTTTTCTTGGGAACTTTTCAAAAAAAATTTCAAAAATTTTCAAAAAAGTAACTTGGCTTTTTTTAATATTTTGTTGCATTTGTAGTGTTCAGTGTAAAAGTTCAATTTTTAAGATAATGAAGCTTATTTGAAAATAATATCGAAAAAAAAGGCCATCGTTGTACTGCAAATCTTTTTTTATATCTTCCCAGTATACAGGGATAAGAAGCGACTCAAATCTCTTTGAGTGTAGCACGCACTGCTAGAAGACAGCACATTAAATTTCAGAGAGACGTGAATGTGCCGTCTGTACTCCCGTTCACCCTAGTTGTGCCATGCGCTCAAAGCCGCACATCTCATTTTGAATTTGCTCTCGTCTATTTGGGCGTTAATGATTGCACTTTCGCTTGTCGTTTCTGTGCAAACATAAGTGCAAAAAAACAGACACGACGGCTTGCCCGACTAGTTTGTGAATAAGGGTTTTAATAAAATTATCCCTCTATGAACCCATACAATGCCTTTTTGTTACTAGCATCAAAAAAATTCATTTTGGTACCATTTACCAAAGCATGAGCCAAAGCACAGAGTAAAGCACTGAGTAGAGCACTGTGCATCACTCTTTGTCTCTGAAAGAGTAGTGCATGTGCGGCTATCTGTCTCTCGTGCTGCTACGAAATCTCTCGCACATTCGTTTTGTGCGCTCTTCTGAAACAGTAGACACACACTTGAAATTGGGTGAAGCAGTTGCCTGTCTTGCACTACTCTGTGTTTTTCGACAATCCCTGCCAGTATATAGTATCTTATTGACAATACTTCCTCCATAAATAGGAAAAAGTGCTCTAATGTAGGTCTATGGATCTAGAATTATGCCTATCGATAAAATTTGCCTATCCACTCAAAATACAATCTTTACCACGGTTGGAACTCTGCGGTGCGCTCAGGGCAGCACAGCTCTGAGAATGGGTGGCAGAATCTCTGTAGGTTCACTTTTGAACAAACTCAACATGCTTCACTGGATCAAGCCACCATCAGGAATATGAAATTCTTTCGTAGCAAACAAAGTTGCGAAAATTCAAGGTTTGATGGAACTAGATCGATGGAGACATGTTCCCGGAATTACCAACCCAGCTGACCTCCCTAGAAGCACACTTGTTGCCACTCAGTTGAGATAACATAAATATGACTTGCTAAGTCATAATCAAGTTACTACAACTAACTATGATCGTAGTGTGCTACTTGGGCTGATATGGCGGTGAGTATCACCAAGCAACATTGATGGGAACGAATTGTGGTGGCATGGGCCCGTCTGGCTAAAGGAATCCCCAGAACGATGGCCCAAGCCTGCGGAAAAAACACCGAGGAAAGAATTAGAACGGTGACGCAAGGTGATAGGCTGCACGTCGTCGAAGGAGTCTATTTCGAATTATATAAAATATTATATAATTTCTCGTCGTTCACCAAATTAATTTGACTGCAAACCTGCTGCACTTCCGTAATAACTTACGCTGTTCAGCAGCAAAACGGCGAACCGAGTTTCTATCGACGGATGAGCTCTACGATGGTTCAATCCTCGAGATGAACTGGGAATCCTTTCCTTTCTGGGATCAATCTCAAAAACTACAAGAAACCAAACTCCCGATTCTACTACCGACTAGACATGCATTCACTGGATTGATTCTTTATCATCATCATCAATTGTACCTCCACGCTGGTTCACAACTACTTCTAGGTTCGGCTCGGCAGCGATACTGGCCCTAGGAGGAAGAAATGTGGCTAGAAAACTCAGCCATCAGTGTCAGCGGTGTTTCCGGGCAAAACCGTCGATCATCCAACAACTGACGGGAAAAATCCAACAGCAAGAGTATCGTTTCTATGCCATTTTCGAAGAAACTATTTCGGGTCAGTCCAGTATCTACAAGCTGGACGAGGCCAGAAACCAATAAAGGCAAACGTAGCAGTCTTCGTGTGCATGGCAACGAAGGCTGTTCATATGGAACTGGTGTCAGATATATCGACAAACTGTTTTCTTCGGGATTTTCGTATATCCATTGCTCGACGTGGTTGCTGCACGGATATCTACTCGGATAATGGGACGAACTTTGTAGGAGGTAGAAACTACATACAGGAACTATTGAAGTTGCTGAAAAACAAAAGAATGCTCCAAAAAAGGCATGCTTTGGCACTTCAATGCTCCAAGTTCCCAACATTTCGGTGGTTTGTGGGAGGTTGCCGTTTGTTCAGCAAAATTACATTTACTAAGAGTTCTTGGAAGCAATCTCGCATCACATGAAGACTTTTTTACACCACACACCCACTAGGTTCTCTTCTTACTCTGCCGGATCTCTGCGATATCCGATTAAATCGTTTAGAGTGGTTTCAACTGGTACAGCGGCAGGTTCATGATTTTTGGAAAAGATGATGTCGTGAGTATCTAACTCAAGATCAGACTCGTTCTCAAAATTGACATCCAGCAGATGATGTTCAAGTTAGAAGACTGCTTGTTATTGTTAAACCGAATCAATGACCTACACAATGGAAGATGGCTCGGATTCAGAAATTGCACACGGGTGAAGATGGTGTTGCTAAAGTGGTAACAGTGTGAACGACAACTGGACATTTGAAAGGACCGGTAGCAAACTTATGTTTTTAGCCAATTCAGGTTCAGGAAGATTCGTGAGGATTTTAAATTTCGTCCAGTGTATCGAGTGGGAGTTTTTTTTTACAGAAGTTCCCTGGCAACTTCTAGATGGGTGAGGATGTTTGGATATAAACTTAATCGTACTGACCGAATTGAGCTACTTCTAGCTTCTATCGTCGTGGTAGTGCAACGGTTCGTTCTCCCGGGCTCTCGGACTTCACACTAGCTCCAAGAGATCGATAGTCATCTGGAACAACAATTAAGAAATGTAAATAAAATCACCTTGGTGAGCAGTCAGTTGGGGTAAACCCTGTGTGTACCTTATTCAAATTTTTGTTAGATTTAAGAAAATAAATTTAGTTTGTCCAAATAAAATCTGTAGTGACGTAATTAAGTCAATAAATGTGTTTGTGATTGTTCTGGTTGCTGGTTCTTAATTGTGCCCTGGATTGTGACTTGGTCTGAGCAAAAAGGAAATCAAGATGGATATTTCTATGGTGAAGGTCAAATGGAGGTCAGTAGAACTTTGGTCGGCCAACTTTCTGTCTGTAAGATAATGGTCGGCTCTTTAGGAAACGACATTTTTAATGACGTTATTCGCTTGAATGAGTAAGCACAAAAAGAAGCAAAATGATCTTTTCATCAGGCAGTACTTGCTAGCGAGATATTATATTTATAGTTGGTTGTTGAGGAAACGCCATGTTCTTTTTTTGGCTACGGTTTGAAAATATTTTTGTTTCCACAAAATGTGTGCCTGTGATCTAAATGTTTCATCAAATATTTAGTCCTTAGGAGCTCAATATATTTGTGTTTTTTGTCGCCATAGTCAGTTTTATTAAGTCACCGTAACAAAAAAAAAACCATGTGCCCGATCCTGATCCTATACCGTTCAAATGCCCTTCGTTCGTTTTCAACTTGTATCTTTAATTTTTTTTTTGTCTTGATTATCGAGATTTTCAGCCTCCGGCTGGTTCATCTCCCGTCGTAGTCAGTCAAACACCACTTTTGTGCATTTTCGTAACTTCTCCGGGGGTGAGATGCGAACTCGTGACTTAGGCATGAGAGGCATGGATGTTAACCAATACGCCGGGGTCGCCCCCCCATCTTTCAATTTTCAAAACCTGCAGTCACGCTAAACGGGATTATCAATACTTTCTCTTGATTTCTATTCGTTATGGCAATACATTTCCAACGCTTTGCTGATGGAAGCAGTTCTTATAGTATACTAATGGACAATAAACAATAAACAATAAACAGTTAACAATAAACAATAAACAATAAACAATAAACAATAAACAATAAACAATAAACAATAAACAATAAACAATAAACAATAAACAATAAACAATAAACAATAAACAATAAACAATAAACAATAAACAATAAACAATAAACAATAAACAATAAACAATAAACAATAAACAATAAACAATAAACAATAAACAATAAACAATAAACAATAAACAATAAACAATAAACAATAAACAATAAACAATAAACAATAAACAATAAACAATAAACAATAAACAATAAACAATAAACAATAAACAATAAACAATAAACAATAAACAATAAACAATAAACAATGAATAAAAAACAATAAACTATAAACAATAAACAATAAACAATAAACAATAAACAATAAACAATAAACAATAAACAATAAACAATACACAATAAACAATACACAATAAACAATAAACAATAAACAATAAACAATAAACAATAAACAATAAACAATAAACAATAAACAATAAACAATAAACAATAAACAATAAACAATAAACAATAAACAATAAACAATAAACAATAAACAATAAACAATAAACAATAAACAATAAACAATAAACAATAAACAATAAACAATAAACAATAAACAATAAACAATACACAATAAACAATAAACAATAAACAATAAACAATAAACAATAAACAATAAACAATAAACAATAAACAATAAACAATAAACAATAAACAATAAACAATAAACAATAAACAATAAACAATAAACAATAAACAATAAACAATAAACAATAAACAATAAACAATAAACAATAAACAATAAACAATAAACAATAAACAATAAACAATAAACAATAAACAATAAACAATAAACAATAAACAATAAACAATAAACAATAAACAATAAACAATAAACAATAAACAAAGAGCATGAAGCTATGCAAAAATATATATGATATTTGACAGCTATAAACATTACACTTTATAAAAGCTTTGCTCAAATTATAAGGTTTTTTTACTCATATCGTTCAAAAGTTGAAGAAGGTATTTCGGTGTTCTATTATTATAGAACACACGGTTTAGTAGTTCTACGTCAACATATCGATGGCTTTAGTGGGGTGAAATAAAAAATGAAATCTCTTGCAGGAAATGATTTTTATGATTAGTGCTTTTAAAAATGCCGATTAGTGATGCAAATCCAAATGGCCATTTTTGGACTCTAGAAACGTTCATGAGACCGCAATATTTTTCTTGTGACGATTTAACTCAGCCATTTTAATAGAGACAAAAAAGAAATAATGCACTCATTTATTGCACTTCGAAGGAATTTTTATAAGTCAACTTCATTGCACAAGAGCATAATCATGATATGTTCAGATTCCTAACTTCCATGAGCATTTTCTAGTCCACGCCAACGATGCTGAATGATCTTCCAACAAATCAAAATTTCTCAAAATATGATGCAAATCTTCTTCCCTGTCCTGCTGGCTAACGAACATCTCCGCAAAAGGATTTTTTTTTGCTACAGTGTCGTTGTGACCCCTCAGCGACTCTTCCAGCGCAAAGCTGTATGGATCGAATCCGGCTAATCTCCGAGAATTTCCGTTACTTCTGCTGCAGTGCATCGTAAACCAATGCAGAGAGGGGTGGTAATAAATTTAGGTATCAAATGTAATAAAACAACAAATCGCAAATCTATTTCGTACCCAATAATTCATGTGAGACATCCGAGCGAAGAAACGATGGGGAAATAAAAATCTCTCGTTACCAGACCAGAAGATATAGGTAGGTACATGTGCGACGATGTCGATGAGGAGAAAAATAATCCACAGTCATGACATGGTATGAAAAATTCTGAAAACAAAAAGCGAATCGCTTGGGGATAGAAGCGTTTTTTGTTCACCGATAATCTTTTGTTCCTTCTGCGATTTGTGCTTTGCTTTCCGATGTTCTCCTCTATCAAGAATCCCGAGTTAGCAACATCGACTATGTATGGTGAATGGCGCCAGAGCTCAGCGCCAACTTTGATTGTCAAACGAAGGAAACACTCAATATCCCTCATTCGGATGTTGCCTTTTACGAGCTCTGCTTGACCTGGGAGGCTGTTGGGTGGCGCTGGTGCTGGTGCTGGTGCTGATAGACTTGCATACAGAGCACTTGCATAGCAGCATTCGAATCGAATGTTTATAAGGTGGAAGGTCCGCAGTGACTAGCATGTCAAGAAGGATAAAAATGTATTGCAAGCAAGCATTGTGGATGGCAAAAACTACGAAGTTTTCCTTCTAACGTTCGGATTGGCGGTGAGTTCTAAACGACGGCAACAGGAACAGCAACAAGCGGCCATAAACGGGGAAGTCTTGGTAGTGGAAAGGGGTAATATATTCCCCCATAAAGAACATTCCTTTTTGTTTTGCAGCCTCGTTGGGCACAGTCGAGCGATCACACTTCAGCTAATTTCCCTGGAGGCGGACCTTACTGACTGCTGTACGAGCAAATGCAAGCGAATCGCGTGCGCATCCCTAATTTCGCTCAACTAAAGACATTTCGATTCCCGAAGTGGTAGCGGTGGATAGACAATGATTGCATCGCAAAGGCATGGGGCTACCTATCTATCGCACTGAAGGTAGCGTCGAAAAGTGTAATCAGCTGGTTTGGCTTCTTTGTGATATGCTAATGGCGAAAATTGAGCTGGCCTCATTTGGAGCCACAAATGAAGTTCATGAGGGGGTTTCGATATGAATTGAGCATAATTTTCCCACGTGTTGAAACTTGAATGGTTATTAGAAGGTAGGTATCTTGAGTTACTTGCCCACCGTTTTGTGTTTTCTAAAGAAGCGGTATGTGTGCGGAAGTCAAACAAAATCCCAAAAATCAAAGTGAACATTTTCTTTACATAATTGGCTTAAAAACATTTATCTTTATGAAGTGTATGATTTGAAAGTATGAGCTCGAAAAATTAATGTGCCTTCGTTGCACAGTGGGGAAATGGGACCCAAAATCACAACTAATTAAAGGCCGCTGGATAAGTGCCCTGTAAAACAGCTTATCTTATGTAAAAAAAATGCGAGGTCATGCTGTAATCTTGGGCAGACCCCGGGAAGTGGCTCATTTTGCCCGATTTTCCCCTAATTTAGGAAGAGAAATTGAATAATCACACATTTATCATATTAGCTCTGGTAATATTGCATCCATTTGTGCTGTACTATTGTGGAAATGTCTGAAAAATCCAATTGAGGTAATATTGTCATGTAAAATCGTCAGGAACTGTCCATTTTGCCTGATATTCCCCACATGCTGAAAGTACTAGATATGCCATGTGGTTTTGAAAATTTGGGCGAATTAGAATCTATAAAAATGCAATACAATAATTTGGAATTTTCCCTACATACTGGAAGAATCAATATATAAAATGCGATTTTTGGAATAGCTGGGCATTAGAATCAAATCAAATGTACTACAATATTATAAAATGTCTGGAAAATCGAATGAAGTGGATGTAGACACATGCAAACTTCGGGAAGTGGCTCAGTTTGCCCGATTTTCCCTTAATTTTAAAAAAATAATTGGATAATCCTACATTTATCATATTTTCACGAATAATATTGAACCCATTTGGGATCTCCTATTGTGAAAATGTCTGGAGAATCCAATGAAAGCAATATTGTATTGTAAAAACCTTAGTATTGTGAAAATATCTGGAGAATCAAACGGCGGCAATATCGTCTTGTTAAAACGTCAGAAACTGTCCATTTTGCCCGATATTCCCCATATATTGAAAATACTCGATATGTCATGTGGTTTTCGAAATTTCCGCGAATTAGAATGTATAAAAATGCAATGCACTATTGTGAAACTGTCTGGGGAATTGAATGGAGGGGATTTTGACTTGAGAAGACATCAGTTATTGTCCATTTTATCCGCTTTTTCCTGCATACTGGAAGAATCAATATATATCAATACACTATATATCAAATTAAATGCACTGCAATAATCTAACAATTTCTAGCAAATTGAATAGAAAGATTGTCGTCTTTTGCAGACCTCGAGAAATGGCTCCAATATGTGGTGAAAATCGTGCAAAATGGACAGTTCCTGACGTTTTTACAAGACGATATTGCCTCCGTTTGATTCTCCAGATATTTTCACAATACTAAGGCACAAATGGGTTTAATATTATCAAAGCTAATATGATAAACGCAGGATTATTCAATTTTTCTTCAAAAATAAGGGGAAAATCGAGCAAAATGAGTTTTTTCCCGAGGTTTGCACAAGACGACATCCCCTTCATACAGTTTTCCAGACATTGCTCCAGACATTCCAGCTGAGCTAAAAGCTACGCGGCGGGTCAAAGTGTGAAGATAATGAACGGCCTCCATATATGGAGGTAAGCTGCGAATTAAATAAGCAGTCCAGGACAAGCAGCGGGGGCCATCTAGGATGTGGAGGTACTGAGCAGTTATTTGTACTCTGTTGAGTTTCTTCCAAAAAACCACAAATATCCGCATATCAACACTGTCAAAGCGAGTTACCCCGCTATAAGGGTAAATGTCCAAGCCTCCACCAACCGGTTAGTCGTTACGCCTTCCGGCTAAAAAGGCCCGGTTAGTCCTCCGGCAAAAAGGCACCGGTTAGACAACCGGTCAAAAAGTCCCCAACATGGAGTTGAGAAACAGGATAATTAAACCAATGCGATCGCCCGAAGAGGAAGCCCCTACTGGAGCTGGTCCTGGGACGGGGGACAGAGCTAGCGGTCGGTGGCTGGAGGAGGATGAAATGCAAGAGTGGTCCTCCAGTCAACGGGTCCAGCTATAGACAACACCTTGGCAATGCTGCACCTGCTAATGATGCTGCGGCTGACCGGCGGCAGGCCGCCAAGGGCAACGGATCATTTGAATGACGGAGATGAACAAGTACGTGATCCGGTGCTATTACGTTTGCAAGAGGTTGGAAACGGATATGACTGGCAGACCTAGTATGCTGGAGATGTTTAACGAGCGGTTCCCTCGATTCGCCAATTAGTTTGACCGGAGCAAATTATAAACCAGACAGCGTGCAATCATGTCGCATAATTTGTTCACACCTGCTAAGGCAGAGTACATCAAGCTGGAAGTGCGAAGGGAGCTGTTGAGAGAAGGGAATGGATCAGGCGATACGTCGAGAACGAGTTCTGTTGGGCTGGATGCATCACTTGCGAGTGAGAGACGTGAACCGATTGCAGCAGTAAACGTGTCAACGTACGAGCAGACCGCTCCATGACCGCAACAGTGGACCAACGGTGGACCAACAACGACAGCAATTACGAAGTATTAGACGAACTAGCTTTCTACATGGAAGCAGCAGCAACACAATTCCAAGGGACAGACCACATGTCCCGACACAGGATACCAAAGCTGCAGTATTCCTACCGTATAACAAGTGCAGTAAGCGTTCTCAACGATGATATCCTGTCATAGTACTTGGAAGCCGTTGACAACCTTGAGGACCTGCAGTTCATAGTGTACTCTGCAGCTGTTGCTGTTGTAAGAACGCTGGGATTACGGACGTACCCACAAGGAAACGACGAAGGGCGCGTACACCTCAACGCACGAAAACCCGCATGGATGATGCGGTTGGAGAGCCGAACCATCATACTGCGGACTATAATTGGTCGGTTAACAACAACAACAAGAGCGGAAACCGATCAGCGAGGCTAGTTCGTCACGTTTATGTCAGGCCCGCAGGGTTCCGAGACCTCACTAAAGCTGATATTGCTGAAGTTCTCGACACCGGTGTACAGCTATTAAGTGTCCTTGCTAAACGGATGCGTCAGTATGGAGAAAGTTTTTAGCGGAAGGAGGAAAACCGAATTTTCAACACTAACGAAAGGGAGTTTTACAACTGCATCCGAAAGGACAAAGTAAACTACAATGAAGGACTTCCGGAGATTGGCGCAGTAACACAATTTTAGGCTAATCTATGGCAGTGTTGGGATGTGGTTGCAAGAGGAAGAAGATAGGAGTAATGGAATTGGAAGCATGGTCACCACCGTATTTACCGCCCAGGATATTTGCGAGGCTACCCGCTATACCAGGTATTGGGCTGCACCAGGATCGGATTTTGTGCACAACTACTGGTATATGACGTTCTCCTCAATCCATGGACGAATGACGGAATGCTTCATTATGGTAGTGGAGGACCCCCAGCGGATGCCAGAATTCAATACCAGAGGGGTAACCTATCTTCTTCCCCAGGATCAAAACACTGTCAATCCCGCCAAGGCCAATACTATGCCTTTAAAGCCTGTACAAAGTACTCTCGTCAGTAGTCAACCGAAAGGTACTAAACCATTGCGATGTGAACAACGTCATGACCGAAGAACAGATGGGCCGCCGGAAAAACACGCAAGCCTGCAAAGATCAAGTCATCATCTATGCAGTTATTGTAGGTCAGGCTAGCCAGAAGACGAGAAACTTGAGCATGGCATTACATCGACTACAAGAAGGCGTACCTTATCAAGACACTGCAGTTGTATAAGGTAGATGGTGGAATCATCGGGCTATTACAGCATGCAATAGACACGTATTCACATTACTGACGGAGCAACGGTGTTCAGATACAGGACTCTCAGCTCAAGAAGGGGCATTTTTCAAGGCGATACCTTTAGCCCGCTGTGGTTTTGCCTTGCGATGAACCCCCTTAGCAGATCACTCAATCAATGCAACTATGGCTACCATTTGAAAAGTGGAGGATGAGCTACCAATGTTACATGGACGACTTAAAGCTGTTTGCGGAAACAGTTGCAACGGGACGGGATTCGCCTTACAACGATCAAGAAGGAGTTGCAGGAAAAGTTCCTGCATCAAGTCATCCATGTTCAGAGGTCGTACCTGTCCGCCGGCAACAAGATAAAAGCGATTAATACGTTTTCAGTGCCCCTGGAGCTTTGGAGTGATAAAGTGGACCAAAACTGACTTTTAGGCAATAGAACGAGCAGTACGAGTGGCGTTCACTAAGCATCGCATTGGCATGTGGCATTTGGAGGAGGTCCGTACAGTTCTGGTAAAAATCTCGGCGACCGGAATTGTTCCCCGTTCCCTTTACGTTGCCTTAGAGAGTAAGAGTTGCGAAAGGAACTGAACAGCATTCAGAAAGCAGTGATTCTTGAAAAATGTAATATTGTCCGGTGGTTCCTGAATCACCATAACTAATCCAACCGAAGCAAACGAATTAGCATGTAAGTTTCAAAAACTAACGAATGTATACACCGAACCTAACCCCCTTTGCAAACCGGACGCTCGGGGGTAGGTGAAAGTTTCCAGCTTTATGTTGAGAAGTGAACAAAAATCCGATTATAGTAACAATAATAATTATTATTATTATCATCAGGAATAAGCATTCAACACACATCCTTCTCTTCTTCTCTTCCTCTTGATAAACTTGATAAACCGTTCAGAAAACTTAACTCATCTAACAAAACCAAATCTATTAACAGTGGGGGCGACCCCGGTGAAGTGGTGTACAGCCAAACCCCTCATGCCAAAGTCACGGATTCGAATCTCACCCCGGACAGTTTTCGAAAATACCCAAAAGAGGAATTTGAGTGACTACGACGGAAGATGAACCAGCCCAATTCTGAACATCTCGATAAATTAAAATTGTTCTTTAAAAACCACACAATTATGTAGGTGCGGAACCGGTTATGATGACATCGCTCACGCAGTTTGGCATTGCCCGGATAATGATACCTCCAGAGCACGACTGTTGGATACCCTAGTGACCCGAGGTAGACAACCCTTCCACGAGGTAAGAGATGTTTTGGGAGTGCAAGCGATTTACAAATTCCTGTGTTTGTCTAATATAAGAGTGTAACGTCATCACCCCCCTTCCTTCCAGTCTAGTGAATTCCCTACCATTGCATCCCAGTTTTACAGGGTGCGGCAGAAAATAATGCGAAAATTTGTTCTTTATCTTTCAAATCACATTTTCAACTGATTCAAGCAATAATATCAACATTTTCGAGTGCAGTTATCTTGTCCTTTTAAACAAATTTATTCAATGGGTCCTCCATTTTTACTTATAACATCCTCGAGCCGATGCCGGAAGCCAGAGCATGCCTTTCGGACGTAGTCCTCCGACATTGACTGCCATGTGCGTGTTATGGTTGACTTCAGGGTTTTCACACTAGGGTGTGATGTTTTGCAGGCTCATTCTTCAACATATGCCCAAATCGAGTAATCCAACGGATTAAGATCTGGACTGCTAGGGGGCCACAAATTCGTCCGCCAAAACTTCATGTTATCGTTCAACCATTGTTGGGTTCGAGTGGACGTGTGACACGGCGCTCCATCCTGCTGTAGGACAACGTTTTGGTCCTCGGAGAAGTTGTCCTTCACCCAGGGAAGCACTTGGTCCTTTAAAATACCGATATACACTTCGGTATTGATTTCAACTCCAGCATCAATGAAAACAGGCGGCATTTTCAAACCGTTGGACGCCACCAAGCAAAGCATCATGACACCAGCCGGATATTTGGTTTGAAATTTGAATGTCACTTTTTCCGGAACGTTCTCCATTTTCTGCGGTGAAATGAACCAGTCCGTGAGGCTGTTGGCCACAGCATCGATGCTGAAAATCTTTTCATCCGAGAACAGGACTATCATTTTTTCCTTTTTCAACCAGGAAAACAATCTCTTGGAACGAGTCACTCGTAGTTCTTTGACCCGGTCCGTAATCAAGTGGCGTTTCACTCTGGCTCTGGAAGATGCATGCAGGTCTTCTTTGATGATTCTCCGCATGGATTACTCCGAAATATTGACTTCCTTTGCAAGTTTTCTTGTGGAACGCACCGGGTTGAGAGCAATTTTTGCACGGACCGATTTGATCACGTTCGGCGTGCGTGCAAATCGCGGACGTCCGCTTCCTGGCTTCCGCTGCTTAGGACCATTCCGCAGGGACTTTTTTATACGGTAAACTGTTGCCAAATGGCACTTTACCGCCTTGGCAATCTCTTTCGGCTTCTTCTGGGCGAGCAACAAACTAATGATCACTTCCTTTGCAAACATTTTGACGAATTTGCGATAAAACAAATAGAATATTTAGATGCAGGACTTAAAAATTAACAAAAAAAATACACTTTCGACAGAAATTAGTCAGTAGCTACACGAATTAACTCAATACTCAAGTTTGAACATTTTCGCATTATTTTCTGCCGCACCCTGTACTATCCTTTTGTTTCCATGCTACTTGTACCTGCCCAGCAAGCTGTGGTCACCCATCTGCGGCTTAGTCCCTGAAAGGGACTACAAAGATCGAGAATTTGGTAGATGTTGCAACCAAAAGCAGCAAATAATGTTTAAATAAGTTATCTACCTAGTCTTTTCCAAACGTGACCCATTAACCTTGAGCTAGCCACGAGTAATTGGCATCCCTCTTATACTTATAACGAAAAGTAAAACTTTGTTTACAACAATATTGAATATCGGCTCCGTAAAGTGTTACACACACCTGAGCCCAACACATAAATGAACTGATTAAAATAAAAATGACCACACAACTCAAATGAGAAGTGATGCTTAAATTCAAATACCTACTTATTCATTTCACTATCCAGACAGGCATTCCATTTTAAGAATGTTCACTATCCCCGACGGAACGAACTGCAGTAATCCCACTATTTTTAACCATCATCATCATCATCATCGTCATCATCATTGAATATGTCAGCATCGATTATCCTGTTGCTATTGAAAATATTGACAGGCGAGTATAAATCCTTTCAGAAAAAAAATACAAATGGAGGATGGTTTGAACATAAACGTAAGCATGGAAATACCAGAACGGATCGACCGTGCCTTATAGTGCTGTTGTTTGAGCTGGGAAATATCATTTTTCAAACTAGTACCCAAAACCGAACGTTCTAATAAATAGATCTCTATCGTCGTCGATATTGAAAAGAAAGAAATTGCGGTGGGTGGGGCAGGGTGGAATTTGCAGTATACATATACATGCACCAATTTGGAGAACAACCAAGTACCTCAGGGGAGTGTCGAATTTGAATAAATTACAAATGAAGCAGTTTCAATTCCAGGCAACAGAGAAAAACTTTTCAGTTTCTGATTACAGTTGCTGCAGGCGTTATTGACTGTTGTGGAAGCTCATCCTCTGGCAGATTGTCTCAACTCACTCCACAATGCTGTTGCTTCCGAAGTGGTATATCATTCTGACTGGCAGTTTGTATCCACTGTCGGTATGAGCATTGGGAATAGAAATGAAGTGCATATTAGACCAATTCATTTTTCTAATGGCTGAGGTTACCGACAAGGGACTCAGTTTGAAATTACAATTTTGTGGATGTTTGTAAAACCATAATAAGTTGGACTGTAGAGTAAAGTAATTCAGCTGAGAGAAGTAATTTTCCACTAGGTGTTGCCCAGTGGTAAAGACTGTATTCGATGAAATTTGGACACACGCAATTGTTCGTAACTTTTTAGCGTGTGGGTAAAAATAATTGAAATTTTAACTGAATGTATTTAATTGTGTTGTGTCAATTGTGTAAAGAGTTTCGTGAAAATCGGTCGAGTGATTTCAGTGATGGCTTCGCATGAAGAAATAGTGCGCCAACAAATTTTGGGCACTCACTTCGAAAACCCAAACGCTTCTCATCGATGGATCGGAAAACAGCTCGGAATCGCACATTCAACCGTATCTCATGTGATCAAAACGTTCAAGGACCGTAAGACAACCAAGCGGAAAAATGGTAGCGGCAAAAAATGTGGCACATCAAATCCGGAGAAGGCCAGGATAGTATTGAACCAATTTAAGCGTTATCCCAACATTTCGATCAGGGATGTTGCGAAAAGGGCGAAAGTTTCAGTTTGTTTTATGCAGAAAACAATGAAACGTTCTGGGTTACACGTGTACAAGGTCCAGAAGGCACCGAACCGGAGCGATAAACAGAACTCGGTGGCCAAAACTCGTGCAAGAAAACTGTACAGGGAGTGGCTCACAAAACCGTTCTGCATTGTGATGGACGATGAGACCTACATTAAAGCCGACACCAAACAAATGCCAGGACAGGAACACTACGTCGCCACCTCTAAGTTGGCCGTTCCGGAGAGTGTACGGAAGAAGAAACTGTCGAAATTTGCCAAAAAATTCTTTGTCTGGCAAGCGATCTGCGGATGTGGCAAAATGAGTCAGCCCTTCATCACCTCTGGGACCGTCAACGGACAAATCTACAAGGACGAATGCCTCCAAAAACGACTTCTACCCTTCTTGAGATCTCACGATGGCCCGACACTGTTTTGGCCGGATTTGGCATCTTGTCACTATGCCCGGCCCGTCTTAGACTGGTACAAAGATAATAATGTAGTTTTTGTACCAAAAGACGTCAACCCTCCAAACACTCCGGAACTTCGCCCAATTGAAACATTTTGGGCAATCATGAAGGCAAAGCTCGTTAAAACTCCAAAACTGATAGAAAATGAACTCGAACTAAAGAAAGTGTGGTTAAAAGTAAGTAAGCAAGTCGGTCCTGTCATTGCCCAACATTTGATGAAAGGGGTCAAGGCAAAGTTGCGGGTTATTTGGGTTGGAAGAAGAGGTTCAATAAACCAATGATGTCAAAACTTAACCATTTAGTAGTTCTTTATTTCCAGAAAGTTTGAAAAGAATCGGGCTCAAGGAACATTTTTTGTGACCTATTGTGTGTGTCCAAATTTCATCGAATACAGTCTTTAGTGAAGATTTTTTTCTAGTATGAGGAAAATCATATAACCGCTTGTGTCATTAAACCTGCAAATTAAAAAAAAAAAAATTATAATATGTACTCTACTCGAAAAATATCAATATTATTTTTGTGTATAACTTTTTAGTGTATAAGTAAACATTTATGAAGTTTTGATTAAAATTAGTTCAGTGTGTTGGTTTGTCGGTTTTTTGGTTATCGAGACGGTTTCCAAGCAAGCTGTGCTTCGACGTCGTGAAAAATCCAGGCCAGTCTTGCTGGTGGATTGCGAAACAGTTGGGAATCGCCAATTCGACCGTGTCCCGTGTGGTAAAATTGTTTAAGGAGACCCAGACGACTCAGTGACGGGCTGGTACCTGAAGAAAAAGACCTGAAGAAGAAGATGACCGACCCCGTGAAAGAAAGGAAGGCTAGGGGTTACTTCGAGTGCAATCTGAACCATTCGATTCAGGACGTGGCCAAGAAGGTTAATTCTTCCGTCTGGTTTGTCCTGCAAATAATGAACCGGGCCGGACTTCATGTCTTCAAGGCAAGAAAGGCACCTAATTGAACAAATAAATAGAATACGCTGCCCAAATCCCGCGCCAGGAAGCTGTACCGCGAGTGGTTGGTGCAGCTGAAATGCATTGTAATACATGACGAGACGTACATTAAAGCGGATGTCAAACAGCCTGGAGATTTTCGTCGGCAAATCTTGCATGGATGTTCCGGAGAAGTTCCGGAAGAAGAAGGTCGATTAATTTCCCAAGAAGTACTTGGCGTGGTAGGCATTCTGTGGGTGCGGCAAATTCTGCAAGTTGTACATAACAACCAACACCATCAATGGCCAAATATATAAAGACGAATGCCTCCAGAAACGCCTTCGTCCGGTCCCACGAACGCAACACTCTCTTCTGGCATCGTTCCATAACGCGTAACCTTGTTTTGTACCGAAGGACACACATCCATCAAATTCGTCAGAACTTCACCCAATAGAAATTTTTTTAACGATCATGAAGGACAAGCTCCGACAAACAGGAAAGGTCTTCAAAAACGACAAGAATTTGAAGAAAAAGTGGATGAAGGTATGTAAGAAAGATGGAACAAGTGTTGCACAGGATTTGATGAGTAGCGTTAAGGCCCAGGTGCAGGCATTTAGCCTAGAAGAGGAGGTTAAAGACACCAACTTTGCTTAAACATAACTATTATGTGATTATTTATTCCCTGAGAGTTTCTAAAGTTTCCGACTTAAAATAATTTTTGGTGATCATTTTTGTCTGTTGCTTGTTTTTCGAGTACAGTCCATTATAACTTACTGAGTGGATGCACAATACTCTTAGGAACATTTTTGTTCAAGTTCGGCTTTATACGTTTATTCGGTCTGTAAATATTGAAAATACAATACATTTCTCATGTCTTTACAACCAACTCCAAGTAAACGATGGTGCTTGCCACCTGGTTATTACTGGTGGCAAAAGCTTGGTAAGGTCTGTATCCGGAATAATCCGGACACCTCAAAACATGAATAAAACATAAATTTGGCATTATACTTCCGTCGTAGTTGTTTATTTCAGATTCATGCGATGTGTTTTAACAATTCGAGAAGACAAAACATAACTGCGTCCTTTAGGGTTTGTACAGACTCTTCAGAAATCGTAGAAGCCGTCTTTGTCCAAATTGGCTGGAAACGTTTAATGTCTTTGATTCCTTGCTTCTTTCCAGAAAGCTTCCGCTTCATCAGAGCCCAATATCTCTCGATTGGTCGTAGCTCTGGGCAATTTGGAGGGTTTGAGATTTTTGGTACAATGTTCACTTGATTTGCTTGGTACCACTCCATCACAGTTTTAGCATAGTGGCATGATGCCAAATCGGGCCAGGACAAAGGTTTTTCTTTGTGACCTTCGATGAAGGGTAGCAATTGTTTCTGTAGACACTCTTTCTGATAGATCTTTTTGTTGATTGTGCCTGTAGTGACGAAAGATTTACTCTTTTTGCCACACGTGCAAATTGCTTGCCACACGACGTATGAAAACTTCGTCAAATATTCGCAGTACAAACGTCGAGCCCGTGATTTTGCTGCCAAGTTCTGTTTGTCGTTGCGATTTGGAACTGTTTTTATTCTATACGACTTGAGTCCCAAACGTTGTTTTGATTTTTGGACAAAACCGACGACATCCCTATTTTACGAGCCACCGTTCGAATGGAGAGATTTGGGTTTTTCGTTAATATCCTTTTCACCTTTCGCTCCATAACAGGATCAGCGCGTTCAATGTTTTTGTCACTTCTCGGTTTTCTCTCCACCGTCAAACGTTCCGAAAATGATTTGAGCACATCGTTGAATAGTGGATTTAGGCAAATCCAATGTTTTTGCAAGGTCCCGTATTGACAAGTTAGGATTTGCCGTACGCCCGTACGAAATTTGATCGCGCACTTGTTTTTCTTTCGTCGCCATCTGAAATGTAAACATCAATCATAGTCTTTTTCATCATAGACACTCAGCTATACCACAGTGATTTTTTTCATTCCTACGTGCAATATTTCAAAAGTTACAATGATTTGAAGGTGTCCGGATTATTGCGGATACAGACTTTAATACACTCAATTACAAATAAGAACCCGCTCTGTGTCAAGGCAGCTACGTTTAAAATGTTTCATTTTATTTCATAGCAAAATAAATCCATTTCAACTACCCATTGATATAATAAATCTGACACAAACTTTGCACAAACGGCTTATAAATTAACTGATTTGAAATGCACAATTGTTTTTAGAATTCTGTTTTAAATGTAGCAAATCAATATAAATATGAATCGGTCTAAGACAACAAATTTTCAGACGATGCATGCATTAATATGACAATAAATGCTTATATTTAACAGATGCTGTGTCCTATAAAGAAGTTCCCAAGTGAATTTAACAGCCGTTATGGAAATGTTTTCTTATCAAACCACTTCCAAAATGTGCCAAAAGGGATGTTTATGGAAAATAAATAGATAATCGAACGGCATATATGTACAGTACGAACTAAAATCAACCAGCTTAGACGATGCAAATTGCAAATGCAAATTTTGCAATTAAGGATTTATAACTTGAATTTCGCTTGAATAACTGTCGAATAGCCAATAGAAATTGACAGTATGGGATAAGATAAGGCAGAGTATTTTGATAAAGCTGCCTTATCCTGCACACCGAATAAGAACAGAATCGTTTCGAGTGAATCAATTATTTTTTTCATCGACAGTCAACCAAGTTTAGTTGCAGAATGGCGTAGAAGGGGAATTCAAACGGAATGGTACATGTTTCCTTATAGTTTGAAATAGTAGAAGTGAAGTGTTCTCCTCCAAAGTTATTCCTAATAGTAAAGCCTATCTATTGGTTTACGTGAAATCTAATTGAAAACCTTTTACCAACCCAACATACGCCACATCATCAATTGACCAACCTACCGATCAAGTAAGAATTTATATTTTTTAAGATAACAAAACACCAAACAGACACATCTGTTACGTAGAACGAACAAAAAAACAACACACACAGTTTGGGTACACAAGAATCTACTATAAATACTAGACCTACTGCGATTTTCTCATCCCATTCCAGTTCGACCAAGCGACACGATCGGACGTGTTTTTCGCTCCCTCGCAGTAAAAGTTTTTTCTCCCGTTTTTCCCCTCGCCCGCTTTCTCGCGATTGCGTGTTCGGTTCACAACCTATCGCCTGCGCTTGCTCATCTTTTGGTGGTGGCAAAGCAGAAAAAAGTGCTTCAAAGTTCGGATACATTTCCCGCTCGACCTATTGCTGTGGCAATGGGTCGAAAAAATCGACCAACGGTGACATCCGCTCCCGAAACATTACCGCAACCGGGCAGCTCCAAGCGGCTGCGCCGACGATGACGCCGATCCAGTGGATCGCAACGCTCGTCTACTAGCGAGCAATCAATTCGCCGTGCTTCCGATCCAGGAGGTGCCGAAGAAGGTGAAGGTCCCCCGCTCTTTACCACGTCGAAGGACATTGCTGCACTCAGGACCGAGCTTGCAGCTATCAAAATCCATCCGCTGTACAAGCTGTGCAGTAATGGAATTAAGGTGATGTGCTCGACGGAGGCTGACTACCGTGCTGTCGGCGCTCACCTAGTCGCGAAGAAACACGAGTTCTACACTCACGACGCGCCCGGAAGCAAGCCATTGAAGGTGATTCTGCGTGGCCTTCCAGAACTCACACCGGAGTCAATCTTCGCCGAGCTGCAAGCGGCGGCACTAAAGCCTCAGAAGGTGTTTCCCATCAGGCGCCAGCAACACGGTAACTACCGGGACCAACTCTATCTGGTCCACCTTGAGAAGGGATCCGTCACGATGGCGGAGCTGATGAAAACACGGGCCCTTTTCGACGTCATCGTCGAGTGGGACCGGTATCGTCCGCGACAGCACGACGTGACGCAATGTGGCAACTGCCTTGCGTTCGGCCATGGAACTCGCAACTGCCACATGAAGCCGCGATGTGGCAAGTGTGCCGGAGCCCACAGTACCAACGATTGTGCCCCGATGGAAGAAGGTGCGGTACTGAAGTGCGCAAATTGTGGCGCAAACCACGAGAGCAGCAATCGTACCTGCCCCAAACGTGCTGAATTTTTGGCGATCCGCAAGAAGTCATCTACCAAGTCTCGGCCTGCTCATCGCCGTCCACCACCTCCGATGAACGAGGAAAATTTCCCGTCACTTCGGTATCAGGTGCCAAACCTACCGCCGATCCCATTGAATCACCGCCAAGCAAACCGCCCGTCAGCTTCGGTCCATCATCGTTTCGCGGCAGCCGCCGCCGCCCCCAACCCGACTCCTCCTCCAGGCTGGGGCAATGCGAATCGCAGTACCTTCACGCAACCACCCGTCGATGGACAGCTCTACAACTCGGAGCAAATGGTGGAGTTCGTGCAAGAGCTCTATCGCCAACTACGTTCCTGCCGCTCCAAGGAGGAACAGCTCAAAGCCGCCACATCCGTGACGATGACGTTCATTTTTAAGTATGGACCATAATCGCTCCATCAACATCGTAAATTGGAATGCTTGTTCCATCCGGAACAAAACCGTTGAGCTCGGTGACTTCCTTAACAGGAAGGCCATCGACATCGCCATCGTCACCGAGACACACCTCAAGCCCGAACTCACCGTTATTATCCCAGGATACCGGATTGTGCGACTTGATCGTAGCGGCCCTAGTGGAGGAGGAGTCGCGATCGCCCTGCGCTACAACATCAACTGCAATCTGCTTCCGAGCTTTCAGCTGCAGACTATCGAAGCCATCGGAGTCGAAGTCGAAACTGCCGTCGGCCCAATCACCATCATCGCGGCCTATTGTCCCAAGCAAGCCAGTACCAACAACGGAACAACAACGGCCCTACGAAACGACATCCGTAAGCTAACTCGGAGGCAGGGGCAGTTCATCATCGCCGGCGACCTTAATGCGAAACACGAAGCCTGGGGGAACACCCGGCGGAATCGGAACGGAATAATTTTGCAGGAAGACCTGGAAGAGGGACATTACACCGTCCTGGGCCCGGATACTCCCACCCGGTTGAGCCGATCCGGGGTCCATTCGACAATCGACATCTTTCTCACCAACATGGGGAACAACATCGCCCAGCCGATCGTACACCAGGAGCTCAGCTCGGACCACTATCCGGTGGTGGCCGAAGTTGGCTCCTCGGTCAACCGGCATCGAATCACCAGACGGAACTACCATCGCGCCAGTTGGGAGAGGTTCCGACAACACGTGGATGACAATATCGATTTCGACATGCGCCTTGATTCGGTTGATGACATCGAACGACAGCTGCAGAGCATCGAGCAAGCGATCTCCCAGGCCCGGGAGCAACATGTACCGGTGATTGATCAGGTGAGTGACTCTGTACCCATTGATAGACCCACTAAAGATTTAATACAACTGCGAAACGCCATTCGAAGGCAATACCAGCGAACTGGTTTGCCAACGCTCAAACGTCACTGTAATCGAGTGACCAAAATTATCAAGGCCAGAATGGTGGACCTTAGAAATAATGATTTCTCTGACAAAATTCGCTCTCTCCCAGATTGTGCTAAGCCGTTCTGGAAGATGACAAAAATTTTAAAAACTAAGCCAAGGCCCATTCCACCGTTGATCCCACTAGACGTCAATGACTCAAGGGATCGGTTGATAACACCTGCAGAGAAGGCTGATGAGATAAGTCAACACTTCGTCAGCTCTCACAATCTCGGTCAAAACATCGTCAGTCCACACGAAGCTGCCGTTAGCGCGCTTATAAACTAACATCGATCAAAGTCCTAACGACTTCTCCGAAGATTTGGAGATCTCAGCTGACGAATTGTTGACTTATATCAAAGACCTCTAAGAACATGAAGGCCCCAGGTTTCGACAACATCATGAACTTGGAGCTCAAGCAATTGAGCCCCCAGTTCTACAACCATCTGGCGGTGGTGTTTAACCAATGCCTCCGTCTTAGCTACTTCCCATCGTGCTGGAAGTCAGCCAAAGTCATCCCCATTCGGAAACCTGGGAAAGATCCTTCATGTTCCAGAAGCTACAGACCAATCAGCCTGCTCTCAGGTCTATCTAAACTGTTTGAGAAAGCGATCCACCGTCGGCTTCTAACATCTGCTGACGAGCTCAATATCCTGTTGGATGAGCAGTTCGGTTTCCGTCATGGTCGCTCGACAGTCCATCAACTTAATCGAGTCATGAACATCCTCAGGCGGAACAAGTCTGTTTCGAAAACATCCGCTATGGCCCTTCTCGATATCGAGAAGGCCTTCGATAATGTGTGGCATGATGGCTTGGTGTACAAGCTCAAGCGATACAATCTTCCAATCTTCCTGGTGAAGATTATTAAAAATTATCTCTCTGACAGGACATTCCGTGTTTCGTTGCATGGTGCAGTTTCCGGTAGTCAGGAGATCTCCGCCGGTGTTCCGCAGGGAAGTATATTAGGTCCACTTCTGTTCAATCTATTCACCTCGGATATACCCCCGCTCCCTGAAAATGGATCTCTGTCGTTGTTCGCCGATGATACCGCAGTCGTCCACAATGGTAGGGTAATAAGAGCGCTTGCCGCGAAACTGCAGCGAAGCCTGAATGTTCTGTCAGAATACTTCACTGAATGGAAGATTTGTATCAACGCAGCGAAAACCCAGGTCATCCTGTTTCCACACTCTAACTCTCCCAGACTTGTCCCGCCTGAGAATTGTAAAATAAGCCTGAACAACACAACGGTGGAATGGACCAAATCAGCTGTCTATCTTGGTGTCACTCTAGACAGCAAGCTTATTTTCAGGGATCAGGTTGACAAAACTGTCACAAAGTGTAACGTTCTGTTGAAGCTACTGTACCCATTGATCAACAGAAGGTCTACATTATCCCTGAAAAACAAGCTTGCTGTCTACAAGCAAATCATACTTCCGGTCATCGAGTATGCAATGCCAATCTGGGAGAGTTGTGCAAAAACACATCTCCTGAAACTTCAGAGAGTACAAAACAAGTTCCTCAGGATGATAATGAACACCCCTCCGAGGACAAGAACATCTGAGGTCCACCGTCTGGCCGAGATAAAAATGCTCGACGATCGCTTTAGTGAGTCTATCAATCGGTACAGGGCACGCTGCCTGACATCGGATCACCAGATCATCCGGAATCTGGTTCCCCACCCCTAGGATTTTCCAATTGTAGTTTTAGTTGTAGATTAGGTAGGTTATCAAATTTTAACAAACAATGCCCCAAGGGCTGCACTGACAATTTCATGTAAAACATAAACACACTAAACACACCAAACACAAACAATTCATTAACAAAGCTGAAGAGCCCATTGGGCTGAAACACTTAATCTGTTAAATTAGTTTATACGACAAAAAACTGATAAATAAAAGCATATTTTACTACTACTAGATTTTCTCATCCCATTCCAGTTCGATCAAGCGACACGCACGGACGTGTTTTTCGCGCTCTCGCAGTAAAAGTTTTTTCCCCCGTTTTTCCCCCTCGCCCGCTTTCGTGCGATTGCGTGTTCGGTTCGCGATCTATCGCCTGTGCTTGCTCATCTTCTAGTGGTGGCAAAGCAGACAAAAGCAAAGTTCGAACACATTTCCCGCTCGCCCTATTGCCGTGGCAATGGGTCGAAAAAATCGACCAACGGCGACATCCGCTCCCGAAACATTACCGCAACCGGGCAGCTCCAAGCGGTTGCCCCATGATGACGCCGATCCAGTGGATCGCAGCGCTCGTCTACTAGCGAGCAATCAATTTGCCGTGCTTCCGATCCAAGAGGTGCCAAAGAAGGTGAAAGTTCCCCCGCTCTTCACGACGTCAAAGGACATTGCTGCACTCAGGACCGAGCTTGCAGCTATCCAAATACATCCGCTGTGCAAGCTGTGCAGTAATGGCATTCAGGTGATGTGCTCGACGGAGGCTGACCACCGTGCTGTCGGCGCTTACCTAGTCGCGAAGAAACACGAGTTCTGCACTCACGACGCGCCCGGAAGCAAGCCAATGAAGGTGATTCTGCGTGGCCTTCCAGAACTCACTCCGGAGTCAATCTTCGCCGAGCAGCAAGCGGTGGCACTGAAACTTCATAAGGTGTTTCCCATCAGGCGCCAGCAACATGGAAACTACCGGGACCAACTCTATCTGGTCCACATTGAGAAGGGTTCCGTCACGATGGCGGAACTAATGAAAACACGGGCCCTTTTCGACATCATCGTCGAGTGGGACCGGTATCGTCCGAAACAGCACGACGTGACGCAATGTGGCAACTGGCTTGCGTTCGGCCATGGAACTCGTAACTGCCACATGAAGCCGCAATGTGGCAAGTGTGCCGGAGCCCACAGTACCAACGATTGTGCCCCAATGGTAGAAGGTGTGGTATTGAAGTGCGCAAATTGTGGCGCAAACCACGAGAGCAACAATCGAAGTGCTGAATTTTTGGCGATCCGCAAGAAGTCATCCATCAAGTCTCGGCCTGCTCAACGCTGTCCACCACCTCCGATGAACGAGGAGAATTTCCCGTCACTTCGGTATCAGGTGCCACCTACCGTCGATCCCATTAAATCACCGCCAAGCAAACTGCCCGTCAGCTTCCGTTCATCATCGTTTCGCGGCAGCCGCCGCCGCCCCCAACCCGACTCCTCCTCCAGACTGGGGCAATCCGAATCACAGTACCTCCACGCCTGACATCGGATCACCAGATCATCCGGAATCTGGTTCCCCACCCCTAGGATTTTCAAATAGTAGTTTTAGTTGTAGATTAAGTAGGTTATCAAATTTTAAAACTAACAATGCCCCAAGGGCCGAACTGAATATTTCATGTCAAACAAACATTTTAAACACAACAAACACAAAAAATTGAACAAAGCTGAAGAGCCCAATGGGCTGAAAAACTTAAAATGTTAAAATTAGTATGTAAGACAAATTAATGGAAATATAAAACATGTAAAAAAAAAATTAGTTTCATTGGGATATTCAAGTTCGATTGAGTTCGGTTGTTTTTCGTTCTCTTATTACGAAGTTTTTTTCTATCTCATCCGTTTTCTCGCGATTGCACTTCTGGATTGCAAATTATTGCCTGCGCTTGCTCATCTACATGCCACAAGGAAGCGTTGCAAAGGTTTGCAAGTTCGACCTATTGCCGTAGTAAAGGGTCGTAAAAATCAAGAGCCGGGCACCTTCCAGCGAAATACGATGTTTGTGACAACTAGATTACGAGAATCATCCCAAGTATTGCCGTTTGCCATTCACAGCGACGAGGAGTTTACAATAAAAGAGTATTGGATTGTTTGATGCATTAAGTCGAGAGTAGTGAATTCGTAGTAGTGAACAGAGATTTTCACTAAGCCTGAACTGATAATTATAGGCAAAAGCTCAGTTTGTAGAAAGTTCCATAAGAAGGAAAACACGTAACCTTGCTGTTATATCCCTGATATAACCCACCTCTAATTTTTTTTTTCTTGTAACTTTGACAGCTAAGAAGTATAGTCTTACTTACCAATGAGATCAACGTGGTCTCTGCTGTACACAGAAGTTGTCAAAATTTTGCTGTCCGACAATCTTACAACATGCCCAGCCCATCTTAGACGACCAGCTTTAGCGGTGAGTTCGTTCTCCCAGCAACTGATACAATTCGTGATTTATTCGCCTAACCACGTTCCATCCTCCATCTGCACTTCACCGTAGATACAACATCATGCACTTCACCGTAGACGCAACATCTTCATTGACGCCAAGGGCAGTTAGTCCTCAACTAGGAATGTCCATGTTTCGTGGCCATAGAGTACTCCTGGTCTAATTAATGTCCGTATGGTGAACTTCGTAGTTCGGAGAACTACTTTGTTCGATCATAGCGTTATTCGGAGTAGAAAGTAGGCACGATTGTCAGCCACAATATTCCTTTGTACTTCTAAGGCTACCCTGTAATGCTGGTAGATCACCTTTTCGTGGTGCGTTACGGGGTATCAGATCTACCACCGAACCCTAGTCTAAATTAATTCAAACTAGGGAACATATTTGTTTTTTGTAGTCAAAGGAACGTATAATAGTCCTCATTAAATTTTATGTCTTGAAATTAGGAAAACATGGTAAGTCTTTTTTTAGGTTAGTTCTCATTTTATATTTGATGTTCTATAGTTTGAATTGGTTAGGACTAGGGTTCTGATGCATGGTCAATATCGGAGTCATTGTTTGTTTTGTTTGCAATGAATTCGGCTTTGACTGATAAAGTGGCGCGCTTTTGAGGAGTGCTCTCACAAGCCCAATCCTGCCAGCTTCTGCATTTTGCCATATTCTCAAAGTTACGTGTTATGATTACAACGTCGTCGGCGAAGCCAAAAAGTTTGGCAGACTTCCTGAAGATCGTGCCACTCGTGTCTATCCCAGCTCTTCAAATCACACCCTCCAATGCAATGTCAAATTGCAAACATTACAATCTATCACCTTGCCATAATCCTTCCCGAGATTCGAAGGGGCTTGAGAGTGTCCCTGAGCCTTCCTGTGTTTATTCATTAACTTTCGTGTTTATTCATTGGAAATTTGATGAAAGTTTGTTGTAAAATGAATGTTTGGGGACCATTTTTGTGTGTCTCATATTTTTCGAGTACAGTCTATAAAATATGAACGCCACGTGCATCCAAAAAAAAAACGGTTGACAAGACTTTATTGGTGCCAAGTGCTCGATTCTGAAGAAGTCTGTAAGTCGTAGACGAAAAAGGCCTATCTGTCAAAAGATAAGCTTCCTGTAGTGGAATTTAACGGAATTTGCTCGCGTAAAGTGATCGTTTAAAAAATGTTTCAGATTTGTATTTTTTTTTTTTAAATGTGATCATGTGAACTGTTTATTGAAATTTTCCTAGTTTTTCAATTAATATCTGAATGTTTTAGTGATGTTGAAGTGTTGGGAAGAGACTGGAAGATTGAAAAAAATCAAAATTAGAATTTGAGTTGTGAAGGTTGTTCAAAATGTTGATCTAACTTCTCCCCACTCAATTAATTTTAAAATCAGGTCCTGTTTTTTTTTCGATAAAATTTGAGCTAATTTAGTTGCTTAGACTTTTAGAATTTTCTATTGAAACTCCTCAGGGGTAAACTTAATTTATTGTTATCAACCTCCTTGTTCTTCGGTATAATAGCATACGAAAGTGTCTGCATGCTATGCTTACGAAAAAATCATCAAGTTACATCTATTTGCAAAAGAAAACTTCTCCATTGCACGTCGATATCTATCTTTATTTATATAACGGGTGTCCACTAAATAATGAGAACGAAAAGAATGGGTCAGGAAAAAAATACCAGGGAAGTTTTGTTCAAACTGATTTATTTTATTAAAAGGGTCAACTTAAATCTTCAAACTAAGTTTAGTGAATATTGTCATATGGTCCGTGGTCCGCCGTGCGGCGCAGCTTAGTCGTTATGCTGGAACATGACCGTTGGACGGCAGCCACATCGATTTTTCGGATGCAGCTTTTGATCCTGTTGGTAAGTTGCTTGGTGTTCTTGACCTTCCAATTATCCTTGTATACCATGGAGCTCAAATGACCGAAGAAATCCTCGATAGGACGGCACTGTGGCAAATTTGTCGGATTCCGGTCTTTTGGGACATATGGTATATTTTGGCTCTCCAAAAACGTTAGCGTTTTTTTGCGTAGTGCGATGATGCCTTGTCCGGCCAAAACACGTATTTGCCATCCGAGTGATGTTGTTTAAGAAATGGGATGAGTATTTTCTGCAAACACTCTCTTTGGTACACCTCCTGGTTGATGGCCAAACCGCTTGGTTTGAACCACGGCTTCGAAATACCCTTATCGGATATTACGATGTATAACATAACCTTCGAATCAAATTTGTGCTTGAACTTATACATTACTTTTGGAGGAGTAGTAGATTTGTCCTTAGTGTAGAATCGGTCGTTTCCCGGTATCTGAGACTTCGAAAGAGGAAAGTAGCTTTCGTCGTCCAGAACGAAAGATTTTCCGCCGTAATTCCGAGTCATCCAGCGGCATTGGGATTTCACGGTTTGAATCTGCTCATCTTTGTACTCTGGGGATCTGGTTTTCTTTCTACACACTATTCCTTCTTTCTTTAGCGTCTTGCAGATGAGTGACTTCGAACAATGGAACTTTCGGGCTGCTTCCCGTTGACTTACCGAATCCTTGTTGTTGAACATGCTGCGCAGCGAGCGGAGCGTTTTCTCATTCATTATTTTCGCTGGACGGCCGCAACCTTTCTTCCGGGTTACTCTCATGCATGCCAGGATACGGTATACGGTGGATACCGGAACTTTTTCACGACAAAAATGGTCCACCGTGTATTTTTTTCCACGATCTTCGTTCGCTTGAAAGAATTGTACAACGCGCGCGCGCAGTTCTTCCTGTTTCGACGGCATGCTGAACACGACTGAACATGTTAGAGTGAAATAAGAGTGTATGAAAATTTTCTGGAGAGTGCAACGATTCATTCATCTAAAGTGACATTTCTATGCGGCCGTTTTTGTTCTGATGGAAAAGTATTGAAATCATTCTCATTTTTTAGTGGACACCCGTTATATATATAAAAATGGATTTCTGTCTGTCTGTCTGTCTGAACCTAGTAGACTCGAAAACTATTGAACCGATCGGCGTGAAATTTCATATGCAGTGATTTTTGGGGCCGGGGATGGTTCTTATGATAGTTAAAGACCCTTCCTTTCTCTGGAGAGAGGCGCTCCTATACATCACGCAAACCGGAACGAAGATTTAGTATGTGGTGGTTTTTAAAGACAAAAAATGGTTCTATGTTGATTTGAGAAACCTCCCTCTGTCTGAAAGGGAGGGGGATCCATACAAATGAAACGCAAATCCTCTGCATAACTCGAGAACTATTCAGGCATCGGAATGAAATTTGGCACGTGGAAGTTTTGAAGGAGAGAAATGTTTCTATGGTGATTTGAGACTCTTCCGCCATTTGAGGAGGAAATTTCTGCATAACTCGAGAATTAATCAAGCAAATGGAACCAAATTTAGCATGTGGAGGTTTTGAAGACAGATAAACGATTCCTATAGTGGTTTTAGATCCCTCACCTCTTCTGAAAGGGAGGAAGAGGGCTTCCATACAAATGAAATGCAAATTTCTGCATTACTTGAGGAACTAATCAGGCAAATGGAACCAAATTTGTACATGTGGAGGTTTTTGAAGGCAGATAAATGTTTCTATGGTAGTTTCGAGACTCCTTCCCCTGTTACATGGGAGGGAGGTTGCTAATACAAATGAAACACAAATTTATGCATAACTTGAGAACTATTCAAGCAATTGAAACCACATTTGGCATGTGATTTTTATATATATTAAAATCTGTCTGTCTTACCGATCGGCGTGAAAATGTGTATGCAGGGGTTTTTGGGGCTGGGGAAGGTTCTTATGGTTGTTTGAGACCCCTTCCCTCTTCTGGAAGGGAGGAGGGCTCTCATACAAATGAAACACAAATTTCTGCATAACTTGAGAACAAATCAAGCAAATGGAACCAAAATTGGCGTGCGGGGTTTTTTGAATGCAAGAAATGTTTCTATGGAGATTCCAAACACAAATTTCAACCAAACATGAGAATTATCCAGATAACTAAAACACAAACTGTGTATTTCTCGGGTGAGAAGAATGTTCTGATAGAAGCTTGAACCCCTTCTTAGTAAAAAAAAAAACTCTTTCCAAAAAAACAACCATTGTTCATTCATTTAGTTGCAGGCGTAGCAACCAAATCGAGAAGTGTATCACAATACCCTAACGTGTTGCTCGATCTTCAATAGTGCTTCTCAGACAACATAACATTGACTACCCATAGGTTACAAGCGAAAATCAAATGATAAATCTTGGCAGCAAACGTAATCAGAAGAATGAAAGTTGGCTCTTCAAAATCCTTTATTCAAGGAAAATTCTCATTTTCAAGTCAGAATTAAATTACAATAATTCACAATAAATGTCAATTTCTCTTCGGGATCGGAAAACATGCAGGCAAGATTCCTATAGCACCAACTTTTAGGACCCAGCTGTGGGAATCGATGTGAACGTAATCTCATCGCGAATAAATATAGAGTTTTGAGACGAAACTATGATTTTGCGGTTATTTGAAGATACAACAAACTGATGTACTTAGGAAAATTATTAATGAGATAGTTGGCCATCTTCTGGTAGGATCAAATTTCTAGGAATAAAACGGTGCAGCTGTAACGTGGAAAATCCGAAATTTTGCCAATTGATATAAATTTGAACCCAACCACTGTGTTATTTTCTTTAGAGAGTTAAGTATCGTGAGAACAAATAACTGGAATAACTGGAACCAATTTATACATTCAATGTTTGAAAATGTATGAAATTATGTTCTTAAAATCTAAATTATAGAATTGAGGATTTTACATACGAATAAGATACAATTTTGCGCATAACATGTATCGCATCTTTTTTTCTTCATTTTGTATCCAAATTATGTCAATATTTTGTAGTCATCCCAGAAAATAAAAGTCATTTTAACAAGGCTATCATAGGTGAGATCAATCTGACTATCAATCTATATATATACAAAAATTAATTTCTGTATGTCTGTTTGTCTGAAGTTTATAGACTCAAAAACTACAGAACCGATCGACGTGATATTGTATATGCAGGGATTTTTTATTCCGAAAAGGGGAGCTCTCATACAAATAAAACACAAATTTCTGCACTACTTCAGAACTGATGAAGCAAACGGTACCAAATTTGACAGGTGGGGATTCTTGACGGCAAAAATGTTTTTAATGTGACACAAGCCCCCCCCCTTTCTGACAGGAGGGGCTCCCATACAAATGAGGCACAAATTTCTGCCTAACTCGAGAGCTAATTAAATAAATGGAACCATATTCGGCATGTGGAGGTTTATGAAGGAGAGGAATTTTCTATAGTGATTTGAGACCCACCATCGGAAATGGGGGCAGGGGTTCCGCATACTAATGAAACACAAATTTCAACATTTGAACCAACTCATTTTCAAAAAAACATAAAAACGCCTGTTCTATTAAAGTTTTGTTTATTTAGTTACAAGCATAGCAAGGCTCACACCAGGTTCAGCTAGTATATTATAAAAATACTATTTTGAAATAATACTCAACGTGTGTCTGGTTTTGACATTTCACATATCCTAATCTGTATGGCATTCAATGGTTACTAAAAAAATGTCGCAAACAGATGCTTTCATAATACAATTGCCGGCCATTCGTGTTAAACTGAATACTTACACATACATACACATACACACAGTATAAGCAAGCAGTGCGTTGGGCCAGACCTTACATCGACTACATTGATCGAGGGCCTGACTCGAGTAACACATCTTCTTGCTTTTATGTTGAGTTAGTTTCTTTATAACCAAATCTAGTCATATAAAAGTATTTTCAACCGCTTTAAAACATATGTGTTGCTTGAGGATGGCCTCGCGACATTTGATTCATCAGAATCGTTTAGACACACTAAAATGAAGCCACTCTACACATATTTGTTTGTCCGGGGAAGCTTTGGGTCAATGGTCCATAGTGTCTATAGTTTAAACCGGTAGAAAAACATATTTTTTTCATTCAGCATAAATGTGCGAAGTAATGGTCATGTCTAATTTTCTATTTTTCTGTCAGATTTCGTTTTGAATAAAGGATGTCCAACGTAAAATTGAATCATGGAAAAACGCTGTAGAAAATTTCCTAGTTGACTGATCGTTTTCAAACTTTCAGACAATAAAATATAACCCATCAGTATGTTTTTGGCATATTTATTTCATTTCATAACTTCAATACCATAACCGTACGCTCGCCCTTACGCTTAACTCCACTCTTTAGGTTCTGTACAACATCTGGCTTCAGCTTCTTCTGTACGGAAACTCACTTTTTCTTCACGTTTTACTCAGATATAACCTCTATGGGATGCTTCCGCAGTTCCTGCTTCTCAATAACCCAGTATTTTCCGATGGGCCTTAGTTTCGGTTCATGAAGGGTCCTTTTGGCTTCGTACCACCCAGAACAAGCTTGAATAATTGGCACGAAAGGTAGATCCCAACCAGAAGATCATAGAGCCCTCGTGTTAAGCCTCAACAGTGGAAGCTAGGCAGCTTCTGTAGAGATTCTTTGAGAAACATCTCCCCGTCAACAGCTGAAGGAGAAAAGAAGCTCTTTCAATTCTTTCGATACAAACTTCCTTGTAATCAAATACAAGTCCACTCCTTATTCAATTATGATCTTTTAACAGGCTCCAGGCTAGCTTCACTCAGACTCGAAGGATTAGACACTAGAGGAGTTATTAGATAACTCCAATTAACGAGTTGGTGATAACTGATTTATTCAAGAAAAAAATCCCACTAAGCTCTTAATCCTTTTTATGTCAGGTAACCAGTTTCCCGACCAAAAGCGAATAACAAAATTATTTTAAGTTTTGTTATTCAGTTACGCTGTTTTCATAACAGAGGTTGTTGGAATTTAGATCGCGGATGTTGTTAAAATAACTGAAATTCTAACAAAAGATACTCTAGAGATAACAAAATTATAGCAAACTATGATATACATATAACATAAACATAACCAATTTTGTAACAGTTTTGTTACGATGTAGCAAAATCATAGCAGCTACCCGACCAGAAGCGTATAACATAAACATAACAAAACTATAACAAACCTTGTTAAGACTAACTGATTATGATATTATTTTGTTAAAAACATTTTCGTCTGCATAATTGTATAACATATTTATAACAAATTAAGATATAATGCCCTGGGAGACACAATCTTCGTAAAGAAATAAATTAATTCTAACTACTAGCTGATATGATTTTGCTTCATCGATAACAAACTGTTACAAAGTTTGTTTTGTTTTTGTTATATCTGTATCATAGCTTGCTATAATTTTGTTACCTCTTGAGGATTGTTTGTTACAATTTTTGTTATTTTAACAACATCCGCGATCAGAATTCTAACAGCCGCTATTATAAAACAGCGTAACTGAATAACAAAACCTGAAATAATTTTGTTGATTGTCCTTCTGGTCAAAGTGAAATAATTTTAGCACTGAAATAATTTTGTTGTTCGCTTTTGGGTCGGGTTGCTTGTAAATTGTTTTCGTTCTTTTGTAGCTATTATTTCTTCGACTTAAAGTTTTCTTTAAACACTTTCCGATTGATAATTATTGTTTTTTATTACCGTACTCAGCAACGATTGTTAGGGTAATGAATTATTTTCTCTTCCTGCGATTCCATGGCTTACTTGATTTCCTCAGCACATAGTATGTCGCATGTCACCTCCATTGTTATTGTTGAGAACAGTATGTTTCGATAAAAACAAATGCCTGTATCTTTTCAAATTTAAAGGCTAGTGTACAGCCATCATCCAAAACTTTGTGTGTTTCTTTGAAAGAAAAACTTTCTTCACCATAGAATGCATGAAAACTCAAAGTAAGAAATTACAATTGAAAAGCTCATTGAAGACTGTATTTTACCGGAAACCACACTTCTTTGATTCATGTCCACCTAGTAATTATCAATTACCCCATATATTAAAACATTTAAATGTTTAGCAAAATACTTGACCATAATGTCACGTAATTTTATTTCAAAATGTTTGCGCCATTTTGATATATAACCTGGAAAATGGTGATATTTTGAACAACAAAACAGCATGTCATTTCAGTTCTAAAGATAGCGTATTATGCTGTCTTGGTAAAAGTTATAGTGTTTAAATAGAGGAAGACTTTTAGAACATAGTAGACCGAGAAAAATCAAAGAAAAAGTTTGGGCTAACAAAGCCGATTTTAGAGGTTCCCATATAAATGCTTCGTATCTCAATAAAAAATCAAGATAGCAAGTTGGTGTTCAGGCAAAGTTTATGGAAATTGTGAGTTCTATAATTCTGTAGAATGTTTCGAAAGCCTAAAACGTCACACCAAAAAAGTTAAAATAAATCGTGCCCCGATGAACGCAGTTTATGGACGACCCCTTGTTCAGATGCACCTTAATCTTACCAAAAACTAGAAGGGACAGCCCAATGGGGTTGTACGCAAAGTTGACGTAGGATCACGTAGTGACACTGCAATGTGTGCTGTTTTAATGGGAGGTTGGATCGGCATAGATAAGTAAGTTTATTAGAAAATTTTACAATTTGCTCTTCCGAAATCATTTGGCAGGGTTCAAATGTTGGTGTGATGAAAGACAACGGCTGTGCTGGCAGTGGTGATTATGTTGATATGCATCGACCAGCTGGAGACCATTATCCTTATTGCGTTATAGATTGTTGAAAGTCTGTATCGGGAATCAAAGTCAATTATTAATGATATTTGTTTTTTGACCGTGGCAAAAATCTCCAGCTGATTTTTCGAATATTTCGCGATTTGGTCGCAATTTGTAAAATTTCTATTTAGTATGCTGTTCTTGCCATAAGTTATACGCTTCGGAATAATATTGAGACCGTTTTACATTTCCGAGTTGTGTTTAAAATTGTACACAAGATTTTAAGTATGCGACGAAGGGAAAACTGAACTATTTCGGTCACCGCTGGCTGCCAATTGACAAAAATGTCGAAGGCTCGTTAGATAAATTCCAATCAAACAAACTCTTAGCTGGGAAAATCATATGTGTGTGTGTGTGTGCGTGGTGTGTGTGTGTACAATCTAACACTCATTGGCCGGCAATGCACATTGGTCCGAAAGGGCGATTTTCAGGAATAAATAAAAAGTGCACTTAGATGACGTGTAATCGATTTGGTGTCTTCAAAGAAGTTTTTGGTAAGATTAAGGCGCATCTGAACAAGGGTCGTCCATAAACTGCGTTCATCGGGGCACGATTTTATTTTTTTAACTTTTTTGTGTGACGTTTTAGGCTTTCGAAATATTCTACACAATTATAGAACTCACAATTTCCACCAAACTTTGCACAAAACACCAACTTGCATATCTTGATTTTTTATTGAGATATGAAGCATTTTATGTAAGAACCCCTGTAAAATCGGTTTTTTAGCTCAAACTTTTTCTTTGATTTTTTCTCGGTCTACTGTTCTAAAAAGTTTTTCCTTTTATTTAAACACACAACTTTTTACCAAGACAGCAATACGCTATCTTTTAGAACTGAAATGATACAAGCGTTTTGTTGTTCAAAATATGCCATTTTCCAAGGGTTATATATCAAAATGGCGCAAACATTTTGGAAATAAAATTACGTGACATTATGGTCAGTATTTTACTAAACATTTAAATGTTTTAATATATGGGGGGTAATTGATAATTACTAGGTGGACATGAATCAAAGAAGTGTGGTTTCCGGTAAAAATACAGTCTTCAATGAGCTTTTCAATTGTAATTTCTTACTTTGAGTTTTCCGCGGCATTCTATGGTAAAGAAAGTTTTCTCTTTTCAAAGAAACACACAAAGTTTTGGATGATGGCTTGTACACTCAGCCTTAAATTTGAAAAGATACAGGCATTTGTTTTTATCGAAACATACTGTTTTCAACAATAACAATGAAGGGAGGTGACATGCGACATACATATGTTGAGGAAATCAAGTAAGCTATGGAATCGCAGGAAAGAAAATAATTCACTACCCTAACAATCGTTGCTGAGTACGGTAATAAAAAACAATAATTATCAATCGGAAAAGTGTTTAAAGAAAACTTCGAAGCTCAAGAAATAATAGCTACAAAGAACGAAAACAATGTTACACACCGACCGAAAGCGAACAACAAAATTATTTAGTAGTGCTAAAATTAATTCACTTCCCGACTAGAAGAAGCAACAAAATTATTTCAGGTTTTGTTATTCAGTTACGCTGTTTTTATAATAGCGGTTGTTAGAATTCAGATCGCGGATGTTGTTAAAATAACAGAAATTGTAACAAACAATCCTCAAGAGGTAACAAAATTATAGCAAACTATGATACAGATATAACAAAAACAAAACAAACTTTGTAACAGTTTTGTTACGATGAAGCAAAATCATATCAGCTAGTGTTAGAATTAATTTATTTCTTTACGAAGATTGTGTCTCCCAGGGCATTATATCTTAATTTGTTATAAATATGTTATACAATTATGCAGATGTAAAATGTTTTAACAAAATAATATCATAATCAGTTAGTCTTAACAAGGTTTGTTATAGTTTTGTTATGTTTATGTTATACGCTTCTGGTCGGGCTCTAACTATATTAATAGATGCATGTTATTGCCTACCGTTTGCTTAAGGACGTTTAAGAATCTACCTCGACTCTGTTTTACATTCTTTTTTCTTGCTTCCCATCTTAAATCCAGTCCTATGTGATGGTTACCTACGCATGGCGTCGCATTCATAACGACAGTATTCTAAGAATATCTTTGGCACTGAAAAATATTCTTCAGTTTGGATGCTGATGTTTTGCATGATCACGGAATTAACGAGGTCTCCATCGTACTTATGATTTGATTAAGCTTCATGGGACATCATTGCACAAATATAGTCCGATTACAGTATGTTTAAGAATATCTTCGGCACTCCAAACTATTCTTGAGTATAGATGTTGATGTTTTGCATGATCAACAAGGCATTACCGAGGTTCAAATTGTACTTATGAGTAGGTAAAACTCCATAAGACATCGTAAGTAGCCTTTTTGATCATGTAAAACATCATAATCTGAACTCAAGGATAGTTTGGAGTGCAGTAAGTGTTCTAAAAATGTTATTAAATGTCTATTACAGTACTATGATGTCCACTGAGGCTGATTCAACTCATAAGAATGGTGGAGACTTCATACATAGGCTTATTGATCATGTAGAACAACAAGACACGGTACGGTACTTCAAACTATTCTTAAATTCAGATGTTCTTGTTTTGCATGATCAATAAGGCATTTACGAGGTCCAAATGGTACTTTTGAGTTGATAAAGCTCCATGAGACATCGTAAGTAGCCTTGTTGATCAAGTAAAACATCAAGATCTAAACTCAAGGATAGTTTGGAGTGTCTTGGGTCTTCTAAAAATATTATGATATGTTTATTACAGTGTTATGATTTCTCGTGGGGCAATTTCAACTCATTCGTACAGTAAGGACTTTAAACACAACCTTATTTATCATGTAAAACATCAAGATCTGAACTCAACGCTGGTTTGGAGTGTCTAAGGTATTCTAATAATATTATTACATGTCTATTAAAGTGTTATGATTTTCCGTGAGGTTATATCAACTCATAAAAATGGTGGAGACTTCGTACATAGCATTATTGATTATGTAGAACAGCAAGATCTGTATTCAAGAAATGTTTGAAGTGCCGTAGGTATTCTAGAAACACTAAAACATGTTGATTACAGTGTAATGATGTCCCGTGGGGCTATTTCAACTCATTAGTTCCGGTGAAGACATCGTAAATTATCTTGTTGATCATGTAAAACATCAAGATCTATACTCAAGGATATATTGGAGTACCTTAGGTATTCCAGAAATACAAGAACATATGTATTACAGTGTTATAATGTCCCGTGCGGCTGTTTTAACTCATAAATACGGTGGACACATCGTAAATAGCCATATTGATCATGTAGAACATCAAGATCTGTATTCAAGGATAATTTGGATTACGGTCGGCTTATTAGAAATACTACAACATGTCTATTACTATATTATGATGGCCAGTGGAGCTATTTTAACTCTTAAGTACGATGGAGACATAGTAAATAACCTTGTTGATCATGTAGAATCTCAAAATCTGAAGCCAATTATAGTTTGAAGTGTCTTAGGTATTCCAGAAGTATTATAACATGTCTATTTCTGTATGATGATGTCCCGTGGGGATATTTCAACTCATAAGTACTGTGGAGACATCGTTAATAGCCATATTGATCATGTAGAACATCAAGATCTGTATTCAAGCTTACTTTGGAGTACGGTAGGTATTTTAGAAATACTACGACATGTCTATTACTATATTATGATGACCAGTGGAGCTATTTCAACTCATAAGTACGATGGAGACATAGGTCATGTAGAATATCAAGGCTTCAAAGCACTTCAAACTATAATTGGGGTCAGAATTATAGTTTGAAGTGCCTTAGGTATTCTTGAAATATTATAACATGTCTATTTCTACATTACTTTTACAGAGCTCTGATGTCCCGTGGAGCTATTTCAACTCATATGTACGATGGAGATCGTAATTATCATAGTTGAGCTTGTACAACATCAAGATCTGTATTCAAGATTATTTTGGAGTACGGTAAATAGAGAAATACTAGAACATGTCTGTTTTATTATGATGATGGCCTGTGGAGCTATTTCAGCTTATAAGTATGGTGTAAACTTCGTAAATAGCCTGGTTGATCATGTATAATATCAAGATCTGAAACAAAGGATAAGTGTACCGTAGGTATTCTAGAAATATTATAACATGTCCATTATAGTGCTGTGGTGTCTCGTGAGGCTATTTCAACTCATAAGTACGGTGGAGACATCGTAAGATTCCCTGTTGATTATGTAGAATATTAATATCTGAACTCACTGATGGTTTGAAGGGACTTAGGTATTCTGAAAATATTATTACATGTCTATTACAGTGTAATGATGTACCGTGGGACTATTTAAACTCATAATTGATCATGTAGAACATCAAGATCTGAGCTCAAGGATAATTTGGAGTAAGGTAGGTAGTTTTTAAAACACTAAAACATATCTATTACAGTATGATGATGGCCTGCGGGGCTATTTCAACTCATCATTGTGGTGGAGACATCGTAAATAACCTTGTTGATCATAAAGAATATCAAGATCTGAACTCCATGATAGTTTGGCGTACCTTAGGTATACTAGAAATATCATAACATTTCTATTACAGAGCTATGATGTCCCGTGGGACTATTTCAACTCATAAAGACGGTGGAAATCGTAGATAGCTTAGTTGATCATGTAGAACATCAAGATCTGCATTCAAGGATAATTTAAAGGGCGTAGGTATTTCAGAAATACCAAAATATGTCTATTACTGTATGATTTTGGCTAGAGCTATTTCAACTCATAAGTACGAAGGAGACATAATAAATAAACTTGTTGATCATGTTGAATCACAAAATCTGTAAATTGTCTTGTTGATCATATAGAACATCAAGATCTGAACTCAATGCTCGTTTGAAGTGACTTAGGTATTCTAAAAATATTATAACATGTCTATTACAGTGTTATCATGTACCGTGGGGCTGTTTGAACACATAAGTACGGTGAAGACATCGTAAATAGCCATATTGATCATGTAAAACATCAAGATCTGTACGCATGGATAGATTGGAGTACCTTAGATATTCTACAAATACTATACCATGTCTATTACAGTGTAATGATGTCCCGTGGGGCTGTTTCAACTAAGAGGTACGGTGAAGATATCCAAAATGACCTTATCCAAAATGACCTTATTGTAGAACGTCAAAATCGATACTCAAGGATAATTTTAAGTTCGGTAGATATTCTATAAATACTAAAACCTGTTTATTACAGTATGTTGATGACCTGTGGATCTTTTTAAACTCATAAGTAGTGTAGAGACATCTTAAATAGCCTTGTTGGTCATGTTGAATATCAAGATCTGAACTCAAGAATATTTTGGCATATCGTATGTATTCTAGAAATATTATAACATACCAATAATAGTTGTATGATGTCCCGTGTGGCAATTTTATCTCATAAGCCCGGTAGAGATTGTAAATAGCCTTGTTGATCATGAGTACCTTAGGTGTTCTAGAAATAATATAACATGTCTATTACAGTGTTATAATGTCCCGTGGGGCTGTTTCAAGTCATAAATACGGTGGAAAATAGTATTGTTGACCATGTAGAACATCAAGATCTGTATTCAAGTATAATTTGGAGTATGGTCGTTTTTTTAGTAATACTATAATGTGTATTTTACTGTATTATGATGTCCAGTGGAGCAATTTCAACTCATAAGTACGATGGAGACATCGTAAATAACCTTGTTGATCATGTAGATTATCAAGATCTGAATTCAATGATAGTTTGAAGTGCCTTGAGTATTCTAGAAATATGATAACATATCTATTTTAGTGTGATGATGCCCCGTGGGTCTAGTTCAGCTCATGAGTACTGCGGAGATATCATAAATAACCTTGTTTATCATGTAGAATATCAAGATCTAAACTCGAGGATAGTTTGGCGTACCGTAAGTATTCTGCGATCATAAATAGCCTTGTTGATCATGTAGAACATCAAGATCTGTATGCACAGGTAATTTGAGATGTGTAGAGCAACTTGGTAAAAGCATTTGGTCGCTAGTGTTGCCCTTTTAATGTAGACCTTATATTATGTTTAAAAACGTGTGGCATAAATCCGTATTGAATAGGTTAATCAAATTTTACGCATTTGAAATTATTCTTTTCCAAAATTTCTCAATAACAACTGAGATAAATTTCAACGGTTTCTCAAGGGCATTCCAATTCATACTAACAATTTAAACAAGCTGTTGATTATAGAAAACTTATACAAAATGGAGTTATAGAAAATTACAGAAAATCACAAAAAACTCTCGCAAACAGTAACTTGCATGTATATGTCCCAAGCAACACAAACCCGTCAAGATTTCCACAGCAGCACATTTGTTGCAAACCAGTAAAAGTTACTTCAATGTGACTCAATTAGGTAAAAATGAAGTGGCTGCAACTAATTATGACGGTTTGGTGTTGCTTGGGTTGTTGCAATAACTTAATAATGACTTAACCCATTTTATGACGGTTGAAAAAACTTTTATATGACAAGATTTGGTTATATAGAAGCTTATTCTACATAAAAGCATGAAGATGTGTTGTTCGGGAAATGTGCTAAATTTGATGTTATTTCAACTGATTTGCAACAAATGTGCACTAAGTCTATCACAAACAACTGATCATTCAACTGAAAACAAAATCATTCGGACAGTGACAACAAAGGAACGCAAACACTTTACAGACACATCTTGTTTCACCCAGAAGAACTCAATCTGCATTTCCCTGAAAAGCGAAACCTCACGTAGTGAAATGTTAATTTTCGATTCACCTTAACTTTACATTAATAACTTTTCCCAGGCATCGCGTCAGGCCCCGATGGCCATGACAACCACCACCGTTGCCGTATGAAATTCCAAAAGCCCTGGAACGGACGGATTTTTCATCAGGTCGTGTACAAAAAAAACAACCTCTCTCAAGATGAAAGCGATTCCACCATCCCAACATCCACGTGGGACAAAAAAAAAGTTTCCTTCATCATCCAGCCTGGCGGCAGCCTCAGAGTGTAGTGCGGTACTCAGTCAGTGGAGAGTCTCCTGATGCTTTAATTTTCCTCTTCTCGATGGCCGGAGCTTCTGAAATCATTCACCATTAAATGAAGTTTTTTTTACCGTATTTCAACCAAACCGGGACCGTACATTAACACCCTCGGCTCATAACTGAGTACCTACTTCGGAGAGCGGTCAAAACCGAGCAAGTCTTCTTTCGTGGTCGTCGACATTTCACATTTCAATTTACTAATTGGGTGATTAGCATCCCATTTGGGAAATGGAGTAGCCCAACCGTGGTAAAAAAAAGAAAAAGAAAAAGAAAGAAGAAAACGCAACCATTGCAGTGGAGCGGATAGTCGTGCATATTTCCAATATCGTCAGTTCTCACGCCCGGTCGTCTGGAAGGGCTCTTCTGGCAAGTGAATTATTGAAAAGAAAAGTGATCCGATTTCTGTCGAGTTGAATCCTTTTTCCCTCAACAGTTGCCGCTAGACGATGAAAGGATCACCATTTTAAAAGAGATCAATCCAAGCCAGTCAGTGCATTTGTCGGCGGTTGTAGGGGGAGGGTGGAGAGCGACAGGGGGGAGGTTGATGGAAACTTCCGGTTAACTTCCCAGTCGACTTTTAACTCGAAATTGGATTTTTTTTATTTTAGTCACGGTGAAGGATGGTGAAGACTGGAGACATGGTATTTTTGTCTATAGATAGCATCCTGTGGTGACAGGTCAAAAGCGGACTGAGCTTGATTCGGTACCAAGGGATGTTTTATTCATCACAGTCTGCCCACGATCCGGTCGGGGAAGGAAAGTTATACATCTATTCACAGACCGCAAAAGTTTGACATTGGCATTAAAATTCATTGAGGTGAGGGGAAATCCAGAAGAACAGAGGTTATGGAGACGACCAACAAAGATTGAGTTCACGATAATTTGCCATCAGATTGATAAATTCGGATTGAAATGAGCAATGATTGAATAATAGATTTGCATTCTTCGATTCAAATGGTGTTCAGATTGTTCTAGCATAATCAAACAAAATGGGATAGGAAGGTTTGTTCACGACAAAATCTGGACACCCCTAAATACGTACACTCCCGCTTCATTTTACTCAATTTTTGAGTACAATTGTATGCAATCTCTTTTTCTCTCACGGAAATGTTACTCAATTTTTGTTAAAAAGTGTATCAACTCTTTACGAAAATTTAGTAACATTTTCGTGAGAGAAAAAGAGATTGCATACAATTGTACTCAAAAATTGAGTAAAGTGAAGCGGGAGTGTATATGTCTGGAAATACTTCATCAACGCGTGAAATATTTCGCAGACTGTTGAACGTGTGTCTGTTCATTGTGTCAAATTAACTTTTGGTGATACTACAAGCTTTTAGATCGAAGATGGCGTCGAAAGAAGAGCAAGTGCGAAAAGCAATTGTGAGCGGTCGCAGTGAAAATCCGGATCTGTCAGTAAGAAAACTTGCAATAAAGCTTGGTTTTCCTGCAAGCCCTGCCCATAGCGTTCTTAAATCTTTCAATACACGTTTGACAACAGCCAGGAAGGCTAGGAGCGGAATAAAAACGACTCTCAGGAACCACCAGAAGGACGTGAAGGTGAAGCAAATACTGCAGAAGAGACCAGATCTTTTGGTACGTACTGTGGCTAGAAAAATAAAAATGTCACCAGCTTTCGTGCATACGTCCAAGCACCGGCAAGGTATGGAGGTATGGAGTTCAAGGTGAAAACTGTACCGAACCGTAATGATAAGCAGAATTTAACGGCTAAAACCCGGGCTCACAAGTTGTATCGCGGATATTCGACGAAGTTTTCCTGCGTGATAAGGGAAGGTCCATTAATTATGTCATGCAGTAGGGGGGGAGGAGGGGTTTGAGAAAACGTGACGATCCATACAAAAAAATTTGAAGGTTTGGCAGGCAATATGCAGCTGTGGTCGAACAAGCCATAGCTTTATCACTGCCGGAAAGGTAAACATAGAGATGTACCGTGAAGAATGCCTAGAGAAGCCAGAGATATTTTGGATTTTTGGATATTTATCAAGCGAATGGAATCCATGTTGTACCGAATGAGACAAGTCCACCTTACTGACCGGAGTTGCGACCTATCGAGCGGTATTGGGCTCTCGTAAACGGAAAACTCTCTCATTATAAACAACCCGACCAAAAAGGTACAACAAAATTATTTCAAGTTGTGTTATTCAGTTTTCACTGTTTTCATAACAGAGGTTGTTAGAATTTAGATCGCGGATGTTGTTAAAATAACTGAAATTCTAACAAACGATCCTCTAGAGATAACAAAATTATAGCAAACTATGATATGCTTATAACATAAACAAAACAAACTTTGTAACAGTTTTGTTACGATGTAGCAAAATCATATCAGCTAGTGTTAAAATTAATTTACTTTCTTTACGCAGCTTGTGCCTCCCTGGGCATTATATCATAATTTGTTATAAGTATGTTTTACAATTATCTAGACGAAAATGTTTTAAACAAATTTATATCATAATCAGTTAGTCGTAACAAGGTTTGTTATGATTTTGTAATTTTTTTTGTTATACGCTTCTGGTCGGGAACATGGTACAACTATACAAAAAAAAATCGAAAATCTTGGACAAAAGCAGATAACTCGGTTACAGAGAAGTCTGCACAGACCCTAAGGGCTGGAGTAAACTCAAAATTTCATACTTTCTTCATGCAGCCTTAAGTTACTGTAATTACTTTTAAAATGACTGATAATGCACGAGTAAATGAATAAAACATGCATCTTGGATTGAACTAACAGCAAATTAGCTTTATTCCAAATTCTATCTGTCCAAATTTTGTCGCGAACAAGCTTTATTTGACGGCTACCTTCAACGCACCACTACTTGAAGAATGTTGTAAGGGTTCACTAGAACGCTTAAGAATTTCAAGGATACAAATCAAAGATGAATTTCAAGGACAAACAATCTTCACCAAAATTGCAGAAATGTTTTCATAAGATGAGGCCTATTTTTATGATTGTAAGTAACTAAAAATATTGACGTGTTGTCACGAAAGTTGTCCACGTTAAAATTGGAAACACTCGCAAATAGCTTTAACTTTTCTGCCTTCATGGTTAAATGTTTGAAACATTGAGTAGTTTCAGTTCTGTATGTATTGTTAACATCCTGCAAGTTTCATTGAAAAGCCAAAATAACAAAACAGACAACAAATTAATATTCGTTAGATATCACAATATTACCTCGTTTTATTATCATCGAGCTCATTGTGACAACAAATTTTGTGATATGAACAAAACTCTTAAGATGATATCAAATTATGTTATCAACATGATATCCAATTCATACACTACCCTACCCGACCAGAAGGGTGTAACATAAAAATAACAAAATTATAACAATCCTTGTTACGAAAAACTGATTAAGGGATAAATTTGTTCAAGAAGTTTTCATCTCTATAATTGTAAAACATACTTTTAACAAATTAAGATATAATGGCCTGGGAGGCACAATCTTGGTAAAGAACTAAATTAATTCTAATACTAACTGATATGATTTTGCTACATTGTAACAAAACTGTAACAAAGTTTGTTTTGTTTATGTTATATTTGTATCATAATTGGCTATAACGTTGTTGCCTCTAGAGGATTTTTTGTTACAATTTCTGTTATTTTAACCTACCCGACCAAAAGGAAACAACAAAATTATTTCAAGTTTTGTTATTCAGTTACGCTGTTTTTATAACAGAGATTGTTGGAATTTAGATTTCAGTTGTTGTTAAAATAACAGAAATTGTAACAAAAACTCCTCAAGAGGAAACTAAATTATAGCAAATAAAGATATAGATATAACAGAGAAAAAACAAACTTTGCAACAGTTATGTTACCCCGACCAGAAGAAACCAACAAAATTATTCAAAGTTTTCTTATTCAGTTACACTGTTTTCATAACAGAGGTTATTAGAATTCAGATCGCGGATGTAGTTAGAATAACATAAATTGTAACAAAACATCCTCAAGAGGTAATAAAATAACAGCAAACTATGATATAGTCATAACATACACAAAACAAACTTTGTAACAGTTTTGTTATGATGTAGCAAAATTATATCAGTTATTGATAGAATTTATCTAATTATTTATGCAGATTGTGCCTCTCAGGGCATTATATCTTAATTTGTCATAAATATTTTATACAACTATTGAAATGAAAACGTCTTTAACAAATTTCAATAATAATCAGTTAGTCGTAAAAGGTTTGTTATAACTTTGTTATTTTAAAGTTATACCCTTCTGTTCGGTTATACCCGTCAGTATCATACCTGATGTTAGTGCCTTTATATAAACGTTCTACGATGTGGTAGTCAAAAATGCCTAGAATATGTGATACTTTCACTACTGGTCTCAAATGCATGTTTCTAGTATGGGATAAGCGCTCTCATCGTCGACAAGGTGGACAATTTGACCAACGAGAGGGAATCCCGGCCAGAAGGGTATAACATAAAAATAATAAAATTATAACAAACCTTGTTACGACTAACTGATTATGATATAAATTGGTTGAAGACGTTCACATCTGAATAATTGTACAACATACTTATAACAAATTGAGATATAATGCC
>JASCZW010001556.1:0-55277 GCA_034211315.2 Aedes japonicus | reverse complement strand
CCACTAATTTTCAAAACTGAGCTGATGTAACTCTTCTTCCGGGTGCGCGGACGAAGCACAAAAATAAAAAATAAAACGGGAAATACTACCGGCAATCACACATTTTGTGAGGAAATGGATTGTATTCACTATTTCTTACATCAAAGCAACACGGAGATTGAATTATTTCATCGTTAGCTCAAGTTAAATACCGAATTTTTGTTTGTTTTTTTGGAAACGACGACAAACAAAACATCAGTGCAGTTTCAAAGCATGGCTTGCTGCGATTCCCCGTTTAATTTGTTTGATGTTTCAATTGATTTTAAAAATAACTTTCTAATGCGGATGTATCAACACCCATGTAGAGGTCAACTGAAAATTTGAAAAATAGCGACCATCACAAATCTTTGAAACTCTTTGAAGGCTAATAACTTTATCATTTCTCGATAAATTTTCGAGATTGTTGCTTCAATCAGTTTAAACTTTCATGTCAATGTTCAAAAATATCATTAATAATTGACTTTAAATTCCCAAACAGACTTTTAACAATCGCTAACGCGATAAGGATAATGGTCTCCAGCTAATCGATCAAATCAACACAATTACCACTGACAGCACAGCCGTTGCCCTTTCATCACACCAACATTTAAACCTATTCTAGGATCGCCAAAAGATTTGTAAAGAGTAAATCATCTCTACATACTTACTTTATTTAACTATTTAACAGCACCTATGTTGCAATATGTTGTTCTCCGAAACAAACAAAACGAATTTAACATATTGAACCAGAAAAATATATCAAACGGTTTATTTTAGACAACATCAACCGGTAATGTGTTATACACAACCTCACTGATTTTCGGCAAGGCTTCTTGATCCAATCAATCAATGAAGCCTCTATTCTAATACAGGTTATTACGAATAATAATAATAACGTTCATTACATTGCTTTGTACTCCTACGTCAATTTTGCGACATTGGGCTGTCACTTATAGTTTTTGAGTGGCCCTCCGCTCTCCCCCACAAACATTTAATACAAAAAAAAAAAAATTATAATTGTGGGTATTTGGCTCAGTAAATAACGTTTATCTTTAGGCTTGAATAATATACGATTGTTTATCATCTTTAAGTATCTTGGCAGAATATTGTATTCGGCTGGGCCTCCAAAACTGAACCGCCTCTGACTAAAGTTCGAGAACGCGCGGGGCCGTGAGAGATGATTAATTTGTCCGGTGTTGTGAAATCGTGATGTCAGGTTTATAGTTAAATTGTTGATACTGGCTATCAGTTCCTTGGATTTTCATAAGATATCCATGAGAAATGAAGTTGATTTTATGCCAGTGTAATGATGATGTTTACTTTTCCGGTTTTCATGGTTACCACTGTAACTTCTATGCCAACTAAATTTTGTTTGCTCCCATGATTGAAGTCAGCTCTGAGGCGGGTCAAAAACCTGCTGTCACGGTTGTTTTGATTGATAATCAGTAAGCATGAATTTCATTAGACGAAATCGAAATATCATCTTTTTATTATGTAGAAAGATATGTTCGCTCATCACCATGAGGCACCAAGCGTGGACAATAATGTTTGCTAGAATGAAAGATATGAAGAGAAAGTGTTGAAAGTTCCGTCAGTGTACTGTAGGTTGGAAATAGAATAGAAGATTGAAAAATTGAGCGTAGCGATGGGCATAAAGTAGTACTCCGAACCAGGACGTCACCCTTCGCCTGTACTATCCCACTGCGGGTAGGTCAACGTATGGATGAACTGCCACCTCTACGGAGCACTCCACGCACAAAGAATACGACAACTTTACAACCAGCGACGGATCTCTTTATTATTTTTATTACTAAGTGATTTTGAATCCTTATACGAACAAGGAACAACCAGGGCCGTCCTCATTATCCCAGTAGAATAGACGCTAGCGATGTTGTACGAAAATTCCCTGAACTTTGCTGCCCTTTTAGGAGTATTAGGAGAGATTAGGAGTAATGTTAGCTCTTCACACAAGCCTGGAATAGGAAATTATTTATGAGAAAGTTCTACATACAAAAGGGCTGTTGAAAACAGACATGGTTGGATTTGAATTGTTATTATGCATCGATTTTGTAGTATTTTATGTTTGCTAAGCATAGGTTGAAAATTCTTTCCCATTTGAATGGGGAAGAATTTGTGAATGTAAACTTAAAAAACTGGGAGTTCATCCGGATTGTACCTTGCCTTGGTATGCTAACATTAAGGGAATTGCGAATAAAGTTTCTTCATTGTGTGGAATTTTGAATCCCGTGAGCTGTCTTCCTAATCGAAAAGCATTATTTATGTTTTATTTGGCACTCCCAGTTAAGCTAATTTGATTATTCTTCGCAATTTCCTTAATGTAAACATCCCAAGACAAAGTAAAATCAAGATGAACTCCCAGATATTCGAATGATTCTGCTTTCTCAACGGCGACTTGTAGTGGTGTTCTAAAACTAGCACATACTCACCAAAATCTCGTGTTGATTTCTGTCCTCGAGGACCTGAGCACATGCAAGCGTCCTTTAGCAGCATGAGAATGTGTTGAAAGAGATGAGAAAATAAATTCAACTGAACACATCTTTTGTCTGAATTAGTGTGCGTTTCAGTTTCATGAGACATAATTATACATTGTAATCTTCTTTACGTTCCTGGACTTATTTACAAAACAAGAATTTGGTCTCGTGTAAAATTCATAATTTCTAAGTGTGTAGTTATAATTGAACCTGCATTGATATGAGGATAAAACAGAACTGTATCATCGGCAAAAAGTCTAGATATGCCAAAAAAAGAAGTTTTTTTTTACATAGCTCTATTTTATCAGTTTCAAATTGCATTTTGAGCTAACAATATAATGCAATGATCACTTAGCTAAAAATAGTGTGATTAGGCATGCAGTGTGCATCGGCCATATTGCATATAACTTGGTCTAAAATGCAAATATATTTGAACATATAAATCCGTAAGACTGTAGAAAAATTCGTATTTTAGAACATAACTGAGATTCCCTGGAACATTCTCATCACCAAAAATTAAACAATGCAGGTTGTAACTGCTTTTATGGAGACAATGTTCCAATCGATCGTGGAAGGTTAAATACTCCTCCAGCTCAAAATAGTTCAACATTATATGATGAAACCATCTTGGCAAACGTTTTCAACATTTAATTTAAACATACAAGCGTTCGTACAAAAAGTCGTTCGTTTCGAGATCCAAAATACGGCCCCAGGTTTCGCCGAATGTAATACAGTCTTTTCAGTTTCGTTCTTTACGGTCTCAATTTCTACGGCTCCGTTATTTTCGGGCAAACCGTAAACATCGATGTCCGCAGCTTATGGGATTTTCACTAAATGGGGGAAATGAGCTCCATTTCAGTTGTTTCAAGTGATAAACATCTACAGTCTTCAGCCGAATTGTTGGACCAACAAATCTGTGTCATTTGATTCTGGTTTAATTGGGAATTTCACCACTAGAGGTGCTTTACTTAAGAGTTACTAAATACGAGTGCTGCTCAACAGTTAGGACATTGCTTTCACCAGTAAACTTATCCTAGTGGCCAAGCCCTTCCTAGAGGTGGTCACACCTCTAATACTAATTAGAAAGGTGTCAACAAACTTGTGTTAGAGGCCAAGTCCTTCCGGATGGTAGTCCCATGTTTTCGAAACTCACTCACTGTGTGGCGCTAGTGTGCATATGATCCTCCAGGTTTATTATGCTACACCCCGACAGCCTTACTAATTAGAACACTGCTTTCTTCAGAAAACTTATGTAAGTGGCCAAGCCCTTCCAGATGGTGAACAAATTCGTTCGGAATTCTCTCTTATCAGTTAGGACATTGTTTTCTTCAGCTAACTTGTGCTAGTGACTCAATTCTTGATCGATCCACCTTGCTCATTGCGCGCCTAATCTTCTTGTGCCTGTCGATTCGTTATCGAGAATCATTTTAACAGGGCTATCGTCCGACATTCTTACGACATACCCAGCCCACCGTAGTCGACCGATTATATGTACGTGAACGACGAAGCGCTATGCAATTCATAGTCAACGCCTTCTATTTGCACCATAGATACACTGAAAATTAATTTTAGTTTATATTACGAAATCGAAGGTTAACTATAGAATTTTTTCGTTGTTTTCTGCAACTGAAACCCCGAATTATTCTATTTATTAAGCTACCTTCGTAATTAATGGCACACGCAAATTGTCAAAATCACGAAGCACTTGGTTGAAACAGAAAGAACATTCGTGCCTTTGAATGATAATCAATAAGAAGAGCTGCGAATGACTTGTATACATACATTACAAAAGAAACGTTTCTCTTGTGGTCTAGGAATCACCAGATCTACTTATCGACTCAAAATGCACTGAAACAAAAAGCGCGCTCACGCGGGAGTTATCCAGCGTTTTTTAATGTTTCTGTCATAGGATTCGATCTTGTATTTTGGAAGGCATTGATACTGAATCCGTGGTTGATCTCACTAGGCCATGGTGACTTGTGAGAAGATACGTGATTAATGAGTATGATGATATAACTCTCGACAGTGCTTTAATTTTTATTTTGGGATAAATAAATTATTTCCGACCATCCCAGCAGTAAAGCCAACATGCTAGGAGTATGATAATAGAGAAGCAGCGATTGGCTGATCATCACGAAATTCATTTCGTGCATTATACAAAAAGGTGTAACAAAAGCATTTCACCAGACAAAAAGCAACGTGAATGTTTCATACAATATACGAGACATTTGTTCTATGTACAAAGTTCATGTTAACGAAACGAGAGCAAGCTATTTAACGAAAATAAATTTTCAGTGTACGCTACAGCTCCCGTTCGAAGACACCGCCTCGATTTCATCATCGTGGATCTGAGCTCCGAGTGGGAGGCTCAATTTGGCGTGGCATATTTGGTGCATCAGAACATGCATATTTGATGCATGTGAGAACAGTGAAACAACTGTGATCTATGGTTTTTTCGAACCGCCGTGATTTTACGGCTAATTATGGAAATAAGGTCTATCTGAGCTGTTTGAAGAGATTAAACTCTACTGCCCTCGGCAGAATTGTTGTTTGGGCGTGAAGTCAACAATTCAGTGTCATTGAATTCCGGTTAAATTTCAAATTTCACCACTAGGTGCACTTTACCATCGAGTTACTATAAATGAGTACAGTGGCGCTTTGAGTAAAGTTGATTTCATCCTATAGTTATCTCGGGAGTCTCACCAATTAGAACATATCACTCTTGAATAAACTTGTCCTAGTGGTACAGCTCCAATTGGTTCAATGAACTGTTTTACTTTGACATAATTTAGGAGCACCGAGAAGCCAACTCAGACAACAACTACCTGCTAGTACCTACTACATAGAGCATGTGTCCTTTTTTATACAGGACCCAAAGTCAGGGCTAGTAATCCTCAGAGTTTAGAGTTTCGTGGTAGCAGCCACCTTGAGCCAATCGAGAGAACTGTCAAAATCTGAGGCAAACTAGAATGTGTACTGTTTGCTCAAATGTTCATATTGCTAGGTACTATATCCATTCTGTTCTTGACTATCCAGCCCCTGCTTACACAACAGTGACAGCTGACAGTTTGAAAGTGAGATTGTGTATGTGCCCCCAAAATGATGGCCACCTGCTAGGCCTACAAAAACTACAAGATAATGAATCCGAGAGGGTTTCAGCTGTTTAGATGAATACTTGTAACTAGAGAGAAGAAAGAAACATTAACAATTTAATTTCAACTGGCACTTGCCATCTTCGACAGATGACAAGTGCAGGCCTCGTCTACAATGGTGGCGTTCTCCAAAACTCGTACTAGATCGAGTTGATCAGTACGAGATATTCAAAGAAGTCTGCACGTTGTAGACGAAATACGCGTATCTGTCGATGAATAAGCAAAAAGGTAGACGGAATTAAATGGAGATTACTAATTTTCTTCTAATTTATAGGTATAAGATAATTCCAAAATTTATAAGATAAAAAGAAGTAAATCTGGGAAAAAAATTTGATTGGTTGGAGCACTCTAAGATGAATAATTTATGAATTCCATAATCTCATTTATTTTATTCTGAATTTCAAAAAATCTGCAAGAGGCTTTGTAAAAATTTTGTCGCAGATATCTGAAGGAATTTTAACATTTAGTTCTTCAAAAATACTCCAACTAATAGTATTCCGATGGAAAAGTATTTTTCTCAATGTTGATGGAACAGTTGGTTCGTTAGTATATGATCCAAGGAATTCCAAATGATACAAAGTATCTTGAAATTGAGTCCTTCAATAGTTCCGCATGATGAAGGATGACCAGAAGGCTATCGGAGTCAATTGTCATAAGAAATTTGGTACAGTTTTCGGAACTCGTGTTGTTTTTCTCGTTCAACCAACTGCGACAACAATCAAACCACACAGCGCATTTTCTATCATTCTAATGACACGATGTCCATATCACTTGACTAGTGAACGTCATCTTTCCAGTCAGGAGTTCTGGAATCTCCTGAACATGTGCAATCAGCTGAAGTCTCACTAATGATACTCCTCACAAAGAGCTGTGAGGACGATCTACCTAAGACACGTGACGGGTTTTGGAGTTTCAGATTTAGACATACACCAAAATGTCATGCAAATTCTTCATCCTGACACCGGCACATGCAAGCGTCCTTTTGCACATAAGATGTTGTAGTTCGAAAGAGATGAGGAAATAAATCCAATCAAACCCATTTTTCATAGAATTTCGTATGTGTCGGTTTCAGGAGAATCCAATTTCATACACTAGAAATCTTTGTTTGTAGACGTTCCCGGATCTTTACAAACATGAATTACGTCCTGCGTAAAATTCATAACTTTCTATGGCAGGAGGATGCATACTCGGAAGATTTGCCCCTAAGCTTAATCGACGCCACAATTTGGGTCCTGATAGTCCCAAAAAATTTTGAACATATTTGGTTTTAATTTGCTTTTGCACACGCTATTCAAAGTTTGTATGGAATTAGTATGAAGAATCTCAAACTTACATTTCCAGATCCCCAACATCTTGATATTATGTCCTTAAACCAAATCTTATATACATTCATATACTGTAAGTTGTTAACTATCAAAATGCCGAAGATACCTGACATGTAAATTTTATACAAAAATAGTTATTCAATAAAACATAAAATACACACTTTCAGGTGCATGTTTTATTCTTTATTTTTGTTTTCATTATTTATATGTTTTTTATATTTTATATTCATATATTTTATGTTTTTTATTTTATTTATATTATATATATTTTATTATATCATATTTTATATATTTTATATACATTACATATTTAACGTTCTTATTATTATATTTGATGAATAACTATTTTTGTATAAAATTTACATGTCAGGTATCTTCGGCATTTTGATAGTTGACAACTTACACTATATGAATGTATACAAGATTGAAGTGTGCAGAAGCCACCAACTAAATACCAATGTGTTAAAAAAATCTGTGGGACCATCAGGACCCAAATCTGCGCTTCAGATCAAGTTTAGGGAGCGCAACAATATTTCAAATTTTGCATCAGCCTAGTGTAGGGGTAGCAAGCAGGAAAAATGCTTAGATCCGAACTCTGATGATACCATGAAAGGAGGCTTTCACTGATGTGCTGTAGCTTCCTATACCGAGTTGATTATACAGATCATTAAGCGCTTTGATCTGAGCGAATCCAGTTCTGACTACTGCAGGCAGCGTTAAAACCGAATTGCTGTAGACTTTGAAGGAGTTATATAAAGCTATATCAGATTTTCTTTGCAACCGGTAAGCAACAGACCAGTTTCGTGAGCTGAGGACGGCAATTATCTGTAAGAACATCGAGGTGGAACAACTTGTTGGAGAAAACTGCTGTGTTTCAAACGAGCAGATGGGAAGCAGGCTTTTATCTTGCTAAGAAAGTTCATTGTGAACTTTCTACTAATCCCTGTATTTATAATTTCCTTAAGAAATAATATCCGTTTCGCTGTGGTGTGATGTAGGGACACCGATAAATACACTTGAGCACTATTGAAAAAAACCCTTTTTCATCCGCCTATCACAATAAATGTGTTCTGATGATTATATAAGATAGCAACGACGCGATCTAATCATCAAACTTCAACGATCACACCAGACGCCAGACGCAATAATTCCCACGATCAAACCACAAGGCAGACGCCAGACGCAATTATCTATTAGTCTAAAAAATCGCTTTCACTATCGTCACGCCGATATGCAGATGTCACCAGACCACCCAGCTTAAATCTCAACCATTCGCGAATCTCAGCATAAACACCGCATTGTTCCCATTGACTTAGAATAGCATCAAGAACTTTCCTTTTAAGCATAAGACAGAATTGTAGTAAGTCTTAAGTGATCACTGAATAAAGAAAGAGCTAAGGTTCGAAATATATTTTTTTAGATTCCCTCAAAAGGAAACCTTTAACTTATATTTGTTTTATTTTGCATTCAACTCAATAACAATTATAAAAAAAAGGAGTGCTTATGCATTTAGGCACCTGGAAAGTTTCCATTCTACTTTAACACCACAAAGTTTGAAGCTAAGATTTTTCCCAAGATTTTCTGCAGTTAAACACAGGTAAACAAGATTTTTTGGCAAAAATTAGAGTTGGGATCTGAAAATATTGTGGCAACCCTGGCTCTACAAGGAGTGTCAGATGGTTTTAGACTAGAAGAATACAGCGAGGGCGATGATGCTGCAGCAAGGAACCCGTCATAATATGGAGGGATACTAACAGAATCGAAGACAAATTCATCTTTTGCGGGATAAAATGCGTCGCCTTGGAGTACGAAGGAATGGAACAGCTATATCGTTTTTTTAAACGTGAAACTTCTACAAGAAACTCAACGCAAAGATGAGATAAAAGCAGCACTACGTTGAACACCTGGATACCAATCCAGGTACCGCAAAAGTGAGGTTAAACGATAAGAAAATCAACTATAAAAAGATTAGAAAATCGACGATAATAACGATACTGACCAATTCCATACAGTTTAAAATATAGGTAGAAATTTATTATCAATTTCAGTTTTAGATACTTAACGTCACTTTAGCTTTACTTGGATTTCTCAATAGAACTCGCTTAGGCAGAAGTGTGATTATCGACAGAGATGTGTTCGAGGTGGTAGATGAGTTTGTATACCTCGGATCATTGGTGACGTCAGATAACAACTGCTACAGAGAAATTCGATAATAGTCGTGCCCACTATGGACTTCACAAGACCCTATGGTCCGGTAAATTTTACCAAGTGTACCATGTACAAGTCGCTGATGGTAGTTCTCTACGGGCACGAAACGCGTACAATGCAGATAAGCACTATTAAGCAGCCCTATACCAAGTATCTTGGCGAAACATAAAAGTTAAAGTTAGACTTAATTCCAGACAAATAAAGATAAAATTATTGAAAGACTAATTTTGTATGAACATACTACGCGTGTGGCCGAGAATGTTTATACCAATCACTTCCCAATAACTCCTGATATCAAATATTTTTACCAACTAGTTTATTAGCTTGGATTGTTCAAAATCGCAAAAAAATAATTCAATCAACCGTTTCCATCACGAATTAATATGACCTGCACCACTTTACCAGAATCTATTCCAAAATGTTACCTCAGCTGGCAAACTCAGCCCAATCGACACACCCATCCCAAAACATCAATTCGCCCGCGGTAATGCAGAAAGCTTCTTCAGTCCAAACCATTTCTCCCAGTTTAACCAGTTTTTACCACTCCAGAGCAGCCGGCGCCGCTCAATAAAACAGTTTATTAAATCTCCTAATCCCAAACGAAAATAAAAGGCGTTCCTTTCGGTTGTGGTTACCGGTTTTTTGTAAATCCACAGACGCTCGAATCTGCGGTGCAATCGTAAGTTTGTTAAAAAAAAAACGGGGTGTGCAGCGTTTTGATAAGTCGGTTCTTGAAAAAGGCAAATGTAACAACATTGGAACAGAAAATCCTCCCGGCTAGGCCAGATCAACAGACAGGCTGTAAAAACATCAATTTATAATCATGTTTAAATTATTGTTCTCTGTGAGAAGAGGCTTGGAAAGATTGGAAAATGCGCAACTGTTCGAATCCCCTTCCCCCTTACCGTAATTGATGCAAGTTGCAGGAGAAATTAACTGTTTCAATCACTGCTCTCCCTTTCTCTCTCAGACGAGGTCACATCGAGCAACGATCATCGGTTGTTATTATTATTTTATTTTACGCTTTATTGAGAGTGATTAGGTCTATTTTTTTGTGCGAGTGCCAATCCCTGACAAACGGGCATTCAATCAAAAAATATGTGCAAGTTTTTTGTTTATGATCTTGGCTGGAGGTCCTTTTTTTCTGTTCGGTCCCTTGTGTGTTCGATCGGTGGGATTGTCTATGTGGCGTGTCGAGGTGATTATCGGCTCGGGTGAATCTGGTTTTTTATGGCCCATCCATTAAATGACAGAGTCTATTGCAAAGCGATAAAAGAAGAATGGATAGGAAATACTCAGAGGTGCATAAATTTTTGACCCACTATGCGCTTCTGTTTTGTGTGAACAGCAGTCGATAAAAGGGCATTAAACACATCGTTCAATGCTCTGGTATTGTTCTTCTCGTTGAAACCATTTCGATGGGAGTGACCGACGGTACAATGACAGAAGTGGGCAGGACTGGTCACAAATTGAATGCTGCTTTTTTATTATCGATTGCATATGTTTTATTGAATAGGAAAGGGGATTAGTCAATAGTTGTAGATTAGTTATTTTGATCGATTTTTTCAATACTGCTTTTTTCTTTTTCTTTTTCAGAGTTTATCCAACCTCAACATCTTTGGCCTTATATTCAACAAAATCTAATCCAACAAAACCACCTAGTAAATCCAGCGTTTCTCGCAAATCACCATCAGCCTCATCATCATCAGCATCCCCAGCAGCCGCTGTCCCCTCACCAAACCCATCATCTAGTGCAAATAAATGGAACCTGTCAGGCCACAGGAAACAACAACAATAACAACACCAATAACAACAACAACAATAACATCAACAGCAACAGCAACAACAGTAACGGTAGCATTTGCAATGGAAATAATAGCTGTAGTAACAACACGAGCGAGGCTGGCAGTTTGCCCAACAGTCCGGAACTGCAAGATGACGGTTCTCGTCTTCAACAGCAGCAGCAGCAGCAGCAGCCCCGAGATAATAAAATCATTGCAAAACCACTCCCAAGCCGGCCGATGCCTTTCCTGCAGCATGGACTGAACCACCCTCATCTGCACTCGCTGCTGGCCCACTGTCGGAATCCTTATCTGCCGGGTAAGTACATAAGTCGTCCTGGGCCATATCGCACATGGATGCGTGTTGTTGGATGGAGCCCGTTCCTAGCTCGTCAACTTGACTTGTCCGACTTTCTCATGCAACCCACAGGAGGTCCTCAAGTGTTTCCACTGCCGCCGGGACAGGGATTTCCATGGGCGCACTCGACGCGAGGGAAACCCCGACGGGGGATGATGCGGCGTGCCGTTTTCTCAGGTGAGTGAATGATAACGGATGCAGTTGATTTTCGGGTGGTGAAAACGTGGGATGTTTTTGGTGTGCTCGTTGGTCGAGCTGTAGATTAAGCGCCATTCTGATATAACAGCTGACTAAGGTCAGTATCCGCAATAATCCGGACACCTCAAAATATGAATAACAAAACATAGTTATTCGGTATTTGCATAAATTTTTCGAACTTTGTGCCATTAGGGTTTGTACAGACTCTTCAGAAATCGTAGAAGCCGTCTTTGTGCAAATTTGCTGGAAGTGTTTGATGTCTTTGATTCCTTGGTTCTTTCCAGAAAGCTTACGCTTCATCAGAGTCCAATATCTCTCAATTGGTCATAGCTCTGGGCAATTTGGCGGGTTTGAAGTTTTTGGTACAATGTTCATGGTACAATGTAAGCATAGTGGCATGATGCCAAATCGGGCCAGAACAAAGGTTTATCTTTGTGACTTTTAATGAACGGTAGCTCGCTTCTCTGCCCTGGGATGCATAGTTGACGTAACCACCATCGGTATGATCGTTGAGGAAACGCGTTTTTTCGGGTTTAAGCTGAAATGCAGTATATACCAACAATTATGGACAAATGTTCTGTCCATTTGATGAAGTTTTACTAATAAAAGTGGGCCAGCAAGATAATTAGAATAAATTCATTTTTTTATCATCTTTAAAACGCATACGCCAACTTATGCGAATAAACAGGCATATTACTGAACGTTTATTCTCATAGTTTGGCGTAAAAACCAGGCTGCTATTTTCTGAATAATTGGTCGTCGCTCTCGCCGATTGGCTTCACGAATACTAACGAAAAGTTTCAACCAGCATAGCTCCCATTTGATCTTGACGATATCTACTATCGGACTTATCAGTCCAGAAAATGTTCGAATCTTTCGAAGAGCGTCAGTTGGCGAAAAAAGCAAGAATGTTGCAGTTACAGTTTCTACTGTTAGGTGTTAAGAGACCTGGAAATCAAATTTACCCAACCATGAAGAGTGCGAACTTTGTCAGGCCCATCGTGTTCATGAAGAGTAGACAGGGCACGCTGCTAAAGCTGATGATAATGATCAGGGAGTATCAACAACGAACGAAGTTCAATGCGAGTTGTGTTTGAGTTGGAAGGATCACGTATCACGAGCGATTGCTGGGCGAGATATGATATGATAGCAATCGGTCAAATGCGAAAATCAACAAATCGGTTTTCTCTGATGATCTTCAAAAGGTAACCTATTATGTGTATCAGTCGTTGTGAATTACTTAAATCTCATTATATGACTGTAGGTGGTCCACCTTCTAAGAATGGAATCATTCAAAGAAGTTTTTTTGCAAAAGAATCGTCGCATTTAAAGGAAACATTTGCTCCCCTTGGAGGCTCTCTAAATGGTCCCGTTTATACCTTTCTGTGGTACAATGTGATTTCAGGACGGAAAGCGTATCACATTGCCAGCGTTTTTTAAATATGTTTTTCTCTTCTCTTGTCTCAAACGCCTTCGTTACTTTGTGGCTGGACAATTGTTCAGGACAAAACAAAAATTGGGATTTGATGGTGCTGTTGGCTTTACTCATTAGCTGACTGATTCCACGCCAAATCGGTCGGTCACCAAACTCAACTATCTTCGATTTTGATGAAACTTGGTACACGTCTTCGGTATGTTGAAAAAAAAAATCCACTGGTGTTAAGATTATTTGGATTCAAGAGTAACTTTTGAGATGGGTGTATGTTTTTTTTCCAACATTTTACTTGAAAAATCGTAGTTCAAAAACCATTACATTTAGAGAAAAACTTTATATGCGGGAGTTGTAGAGAACTAAAAAGGCTTTGTAAAATAAATGTACACTGAAAAAAAAAGTTTTTTTCATAAAGAAAAATCGAAAATAAATACTAAAAATCAAATGTAATAAAAAACATATTTTTAATATTTTTCAAATTTGTTTTGTGGAAATTTGAGAAAAAATGACACGTTTTGAAAAAAACTCTAGGATGGACGCTCTTATAATAAAAAAGTTTTTCGAAGAGTGAACTTAGGTACATATTTCAAATTTTGGTTATTCATTATTATAAATGAAAATTAATTATACAATATGATTTTGGAGATCATTAAAAACAATAATGATACTGATGATAAATCACCTGAACGCAACCGTTTTCGAGATTTTTTCGGATTTTATTTCAATAGAATGAAAAAACCTCAGAAAATTCGCTCTTTTCTTAAGTTAATCGAGATTTCCACCAGAAATGATAAATTTTCCAAGATCTTCATATTATAACGTTCACATTACTCTAATGTCCTCTTTTCTTTTGATATCAGGATGATAAGAAGACTCATTTGAAACGATATGATGTTTTAATATTGCAATCAATATATTTATAATTGTTTTATGGCTGTATCGGTCGAGCCGCTCAGAGAATGAAGGGAGCGAATTTGCTAAAGCGATGAAAGTAACAGCGAGATAGATGTCGCAGGGGCGACAAGTGTGAAATGGACAGATGATGAAATTATGCGGAGGGTCATATAGAAGAAGCATATTAATCGAACTGCTGACTATTTTGCCAAGCTCCAACGATGTTAGAGGTCGGGTGTAGTGTGTGAAAACTACACTCCGAACAGTTCGGTGATGTAGCGATGAAAGTAACACATATTGTTTAAGGTAGGTAGACAAATAGCAGCTATAACGTATGTCAGGTATATCTTCTCATAAAAAAACAGCTAATGTACGCTGCCTGTAAACTACCAGAGATGTTTTATACCTGCATTTCCAAAGGTACCACAGCTAATATATATGCTCATACATAGTCGCATTCATCAGTAAAATCTATCTGAGTGAACTGAAAATGGAGTTTAACATGAAGAAGTGTTGTATGCCGTTTCCCACTAAACGGTGCTCAAAAAACCTTCGTAAATTAACCGAACAAAATGTCAAAAAACTCAAGTTTATGGGCAAAACACATTTGGACACTTCTTTGATGATTTGTGATAATTGTCGTTTGCATTTAAATAGAACGGAACAATCCCATGCTGCAATTTCGGAGCCTGGTGAGAAACCATCAATTACTAACATTATGGATCCACAACCATCTACATCACGGCAAGTAGACTTGTATGGTCTCGAGGAAACGCCATCGGCAATATCATTAATGTCAGTGCCATCTGATAGCAGTGTGCAAGATTATTCAAGGCGCCATAATATTGAGCTATTTAACAAGGGCGTAGCTGGAATCAACGTTTCGCCAATATCGGCTAAAAAGTTCCTGAACGTAAATTATGCCCGCAAAAGTTCAAAGATGTTTCAAACGGCATTCGGACACACATATTTGGGGATCAAGCGGAGGAGGATGACCTGGAACAATTGAAAGTGAAAGCAGCCGAATATGACGAAATAATCGCGCAGCTAAAGGACCGGTATGCTGATCCAGAAACTTCGAGGGACGATCAAGTAAGGATACTTTCGGTTTTACCACAATCTTGGACAAATCAAAGAGTAATGGCAGAATTTGGAATAACAAACAAGTACATCGTATCACAAGCTAAATTCCTTGCAAAGCACGAAGGTGTTTTAGCTGCCCTAACAGCTGGGACACGGTCTGAACCGGAAATAAAAAACCAAATTTTGCAATTTTACGACAGTGATGAGATTACACGAGCAACCCCTGGTATGAACGACTACGTTTCAGTGAGGAGTGAAGGTAAGAGGTTCATATTCAAAAGCGCCTTTTAGTTTGTTCATTAAGAGAAGCTTTCATTAAATTTCAAGAGATGCATCAAAATGCTGTTGGGTTTAGCTCTTTTGCAGCACTAAGACCAAAGCATTGCAAATTACTTGGCAGCAAGGTTCTCATAACATTTGTGTTTGCACCATTCATGAGAACATTAACTTGATGCTTCATGGTCTTAGAAAATATTCATTCGAGAATGATTATAAATTGTGTTTTGAAGAAATATTATGTAGCTCATCAACTAGAACTAAAAAATGTTTAACAGTTTAACAGACAAATTAGAAAAACGTGGTTTAGTTGAAATATCTTTTGAGCAATGGATTTCAACTGATAGATGTAGTTTAGAGACACTTGTTAAACCAATTGATGAATTTATTGCTTATTTTTGTGAAAAGTTGGAACAATTAGTATCCCACGATTTTGTCAAATCTCAGCAGTCTAGTTTCTTGAGAGATTATAAAAGTTGTCTTAAAGACGGCGAAGTAATAATAATTTGTGATTTTTCTGAAAATTATTCATTTGTTTTTCAAGATGCTGTTCAAAGTAGTTATTGGAGTAATGAGCAAGCCACTATTCACCCTTTTGTCATTTATTACACGGAATCTGGAATACTTAAAAATATCAGTTTCATTGTTATCTCAGAAGTGTTGAAACATGATACGATTGCGGTGCAGGTGTTTATTTCAAAACTAATAAGCTTTTTGCAAACAAAAATTAAAGTAAAGAAAGCTACGTTTATGTCTGACGGGGCAGCATCCCAATATAAAAATAGGAAGAACTTTGCAAGCCTTTGTAAGTTTAAAAGAAATACAATATTGATGCTGAATGGCATTTTTTCGCAACATCCCACGGTAAGGGACCTTGCGATGCAATTGGTGGTACATTAAAACGAATGGCAAGATATGCAAGCCTTGCTGTACAACATGAACACCCTATAAAAAGTGCATTAGAGTTATTCGAATGGGCGAACCAAAAAAGTGATGATTGTTTAACAAAAATGTCGTTTTGTTATGTATCACATGAAGAGTATGAAAAGGGGGTAGCAGAATGGAATGAAATTTACCGACAGACTAAAACGATTGCAGGTACACAAAAGTACCACTCATTCGTTCCAATTTCAGAAAACGAAGTTTTTGTAAAACTGTTTTCGAATGACGAAGAAGGCAGGATTCATAATATATATAAAAGCAATCAATAGTTTATATAATGTTTATGTAATATTATCAATGACCGAGACTAATAAATGGTATATATAAATATAAATCCAACCATAATTCATTATTTTTGTCTTATAACTTTAAGTGAAGCTTTTTCAATCGACGAGCTGTTAAGAGTAAGTAAGAGGCACATACATGTGTTTTTTTAAAGGCTAAAAACACAAGAGAAACAATCGTTAGCTATTGTTGTTTTAATATCACGAGTAATTTATGAAAAGGGCGTATTTTTTGAGGTTTTGAAATTTTATTGAAAGAAAATCAGAAATATCTTGAAAACGGTTGCGTTTACGTGGTTTATCATTATAATCATTATTGTTTTAATTGATCTTCAAAACCATATTGTAACACCAAAATTTATTTATAAGAATGAATAACCAAAATTTGAAATATACACCAAAGTTTGTTATTTGAAAAACTTTTTATTATAAGTGCGTCCATCCTAGAGTTTTTTTTTAAAACGTGTCTTTTTTCTCAAATTTCCATACAACAAATTAAAAAAATATTAAAAATATGTTTTTTTAGATATTTTATTTTTAAGTAATTATTTTTGATTTTTCTTGATGAAAAAAAAATTTTTTTTTCTGTGTATATTTTTTCAAGAAAGGCTTTTTAGTTCCCTACAATTCCCTTATATAAAGTTTTTCTCTAAATGTAATGGTTTTTGAACTACGATTTTTCAAGTAAAATGTTGGAAAAAACACATACGCCCATCTCAAAAGTTACTCTTGAACCCAAATTATCTTAACACCAGTGGATTTTTTTTCCAACGTACCGAACTCATGTGCCAAGTTTCATCCAAATCAATGATGATCGGGTATGATTTTTGGGATTTCCGGCACATTCTGGATGGAATCCCTCAGCTTGCCTATGATTGAAACTGCCCAAATTAATTTGAAGTACCTTGAGCCTGGGTATACTTATATGTCAGCGGATTCATTTCATGCATCGGTTGAGCACACGATGAGAAATGTTCCTCGAAAAGAATTCACAATTTTCCAGATTTTGTCAACTGAGTGAGAAATTCAGGGGATGGCATTAAGCCACTAGATCTCGAAATAAAGCCGTCAGATTTCTTTGAATGTTCTTTCAAATTCAAGCAATCTGTTCGTATCAAGCTAAAGGGCAAACCGAAGATGACAAACATCAAACATGCCATCTTCCCCGGAGGAACATATGATATTCAGACTCGGACAACTATAACGAAGATATGAAGACATTGCGACTACTGACAATGAAACAGATGAAGGATGTTGAAAAACTGTCTGTAAATTCGACCGAGCAGTTTCAATACCAGAAAGAAGCCTGTGGGATAGGTCTTCTATCACCAACAAGCAAACAATAATGAAGCATGCGATGAGTAAGAGAGTATTAGTGGTTAATTCTGTTAAGTAACTCAATACAAACATAAACTGAAATATATAGTATGTTGAATACTTAAGTAGTTTTTGTTGGTTTATTAAATGCTTTGAAGAAAAGGGAATCAGCCTTCAGAATGGTCTTGCTTTTTAATTCTACGCGCATACACGCCGAGCTTTTGAAGGCCCTAAGGAAGGCCGAGGTGGTGTTATGGCGGCCTTTTAATTACTCGGAAAGCTGTGAGTTTTCGGAACATGTACAATAAATGATGACATCAATTTCAACACCCACTTGCTAGTTTGTTATGCAATTTTACTACCTGTGATTTTGATTGTATATCAGAATTCCAGGCTCATCTCTTTTCACTTTCTCGCCAAGGAAAAAAATCCATCAATTCTATCCCATTTTCGACTCCAGATGTTTATGAAGGCAGTATGAGGGATACAGTATCCCCATTGATCGTAAAGAACCGGCCAGGTGTTTTCCAGAGGTCGATAGATGGCAAATATGTATGAAATCTCTAATTTGCTCTCCCTGGTTCATTCAACTCCGCTTACAGCCACCCGTGATGTGAACGGTCAGCTTTGCATAACTATGGGTCAACATATATGTGGAGAGACGTCATTCATGCGGCCAAACGGCGCTTACGCCAAACCGTTCTTTTTAATTTAAGGTATAATTTTAGGTATAAAGTTTAATTTTATTTGAATTAGAATTAGTTTAATTGGAGGTGTTTTGGTTAGATTGATTTGTTTGTGACAAATAGACTTAAAGGCTTTAATTGCTTATTCTTTAGTTGCTCATATGGGAATTATGGTAAGAGGTTTGATAACAATAACCTATTGAGGATTAAATGTCTTATACTTTAATAATTGCTCATGGATTATGTTCTTCAGGATTATTTTGTTTAACAAATATTTCCTATGAACGAATAGGAAGCCGGAGTTTGTTAATTAATAAGGGGATATTAAATTTTATACCTAGTTTATCTTTGTGGTGATTTTTATTATATTCTGGTAATATAGCTGCTCCTCCCACGTTAAGCAAAATAGGGTAAAGAATGAAAAAAAAAACAAAAAAGTGAATTTTGGTCAACTATGCATCCCAGGGCAGTACTGAGTTGTGTGTTTTGTATTAGGTGTGGACCTTTAAATATATTACTTATCATTGGCTGTGGCAACCTGAGTGTCGGATATTTCTTACTCTTCAAAATCATCAAAGAGTGTGACTTCATCAATTGATTGCTTTCCCGAAGAATTTCCGTTTCCAGCAGGTTTTGCCAAATATGATCACTTGATGCTACAACCAGCGCTTGATTTATGTGATTTGATGCAGGGCAAGTTGAAGGTCCTGGTTTATTGTAATCGAACAATTCTGACTCTTCTCGGTCCTGGAAAAACTCAATCTGCATGTCCAGCGCATAATTGTTTTCTGTAGAGCCAAAACACAACTGCATCCATTCATTAGGATTATTGTTGCATGATCCATATTTGATTTGGTGCAAGTCAAATATGATTGTGCTTAACCGGACTAATCAAACTCTAGTCGAGGGAACGCAGCGCGGATGATGAAGTCTGAGAAATAACACCTATTTATATCGGCAAATATGAATTTGCCTCATCTTCGAAACTTATAGAAGCTGGAGCTGAGCATTTCTTCAAAACAGATGGAGCAGATGTCTTGATATTACGACCAATGCCTATCTTCTTGGCTGTAGAATAGGTCAATGATTCTGGGTTGATGATGTTGATTTCTTATATCTCCTCCCAGTCCCGGAAAAACTCCATCTGTGTGTCCAACAGCACGGATGATTGCATCTGAAAAACAATACTTATCAAAACCGGAAAAAATAATCAATAAATTATACGTTATTTTGCCTGTTTAGATCAAACAGGAACTTGCGCAATGGATTTTTTTAAAAAGGTAGAGTGGATGACTTTTTCTGTATCATTTCACGTTTTCCCACAAGAAGGGGGCTCACTGATTGCCGATTGTTAGTTGATTGACGCTTCATGGTAACAGTTGAATCGTCACCATTGAAATCGTCGATCTATAACAGCTTCACTGTTAGTTGAATAGTAACGTTATGTAATCATGTTGGTGATCTTACCACAGCAGAAAATTCGTCAACTGTCGATAGCTTTTCTTTACCGCACTGTTGAACTGGCGAGTCATCTTGCTCCATGCTTCACGCTTTATCACAGGTCGAACTTGAAAAAGGTAGATTGTGTTTCCCGCCCGGGTGCATATTTGAAACAATACAGTGAGTTTATGTGAGGTTATGAATAATACCGATCTTACCACTGCTGAACGACCGTCTCCTGGGTCACTCAATTTTTTCGGTGACTTTACAGACCTCTTGATCTGGTGAATCCTCTTATTTCGTGCCTCTCCGTTCCCCACTGGTTTACTTAGTATCACGAGAATGGTTTCACCTTCCTGCTGCTGAGAGGTAGGGTTAGAATTGTAAGACATTTATAAACTAAATTTTCCACTTACCTGTACTGCATTTGTTATGAATTCTAGGCTCTTGCTGTTTGCCGCTGAACGGAGCCTTTTTGTGGCAACAGAGACGTATTTTTTCATATGTTTTCTTGGTTATACTCGGTTCAAAATTTTATATTCTATTTTACTCCCGACAAGCTTCCGATAGTTAAAAAAATGACACATGCCACGAAAGTACACTACGAACCGTGAATATTCAACTATGAGTACAATACACGACAAGAAAAATCTACTCCTATGTGAAAAATAAAATAATAATTAAAAATTAATAACGTGAAAAATCAAAGTTCACATGTTGAAAAATTAAAACAAATGCCAAATGCCAAACGTCAAATTTAAAACTATGTATGTCACATTGCGAATTTGAAATGTAAATAGCTAAACATTGTATGCCAAATGCCAAATGCAAAAGTCTTATAAGTCGAATGTTAAATAATACGTGTCATAGACATTGAATATTAAATGCCAAATGTCAATTTTCAAAAGCCAAATGTTACGGATAAATTGACAAATGCCAAATGTTACATGCCAAAACTAGAAAGTCAAATCTCAAATCAGTAAATGCCGAATGTCGAATTCCAAATTTCACATGCTAACATTGATTACCAAATGTAGAATACCAAACGTTACATGATATTTGATCAAAAGTCAAAAATCGAATGTCAGTAGCAAACGTCATACGTCACCCAACATATTTCAGCTAAAACAGCACATGGTAAACATTAAACTGCTAAATGTCACCTGCCAAACGCCATTAAGCATGTCTTATGTCAAATGACTAATGTCTAATGGCAAATGTCAAATGATAAATGACAAAAGTCGAATGACGAGTTTCAAATGCCAAATGCCAAATGGCAAGTGGAAAATGTCAAATGATAAATTTTAAATGTCAAATAACAAATATCGATGGACATGGCATTCTAGAAAGTGTGAGCTATTGAGTGGAATACCTGTAACTAGAAATAACAAAAATAGTTATTAGTACAAGGCATGAGAAGTCTGCACATTAGACGAAATACGTGCATACTCATCAAGATATAGCAAAGGTATTTGAATTATATGTAAATACCACAGCTACCAAAATCTCGTGCAAATTTCTGTCCCTGCAAGGACTCTGACACATGCAAGCGTCCTTTAGCGCATAGGAATGTCGTTGAAAGAGATGAAAAATAAATTCAACCGAACACATCTATTGTCGAATTGCGTATGTTTCAGTTTCAGGAGACATAATTTTACGAAATCTTTCTTTACGTTCCCCGACTATTACATTCCCCGACTTTACGTTCCCGGACTATTTACAAACAGTGGATTAGGTCTCGTGTAAAATTCATAATTTCTAAACGTGTAATTTTTCTTCTCACTTCTAGTTACAGGTATTCCACTAAACCGCTAAAACTCTCTAGAGATCAAGATGTAATTCCTTCTTCTGTAAAATTCTTGAACTTTCTGTGGTACACCCGCCATCAGTATACTATACGGAATCCTCAAATACACCCGCCGTCTTCTCTTGATTTCTTCCTAGTTTCGAAGAGTTTCCGCTTAACTAACGCCCAGTACCTATGTACATCTCTATTAGGCGATGTTCTGGACAGTATGAGTGAATTGGGTGCTTTGGCACGTACTTGACCTGTTGTACCTTATGCCATTTCAGGACGGAATCAATCCAAAACAGAGCTGGCGAGTCGTGGTTTTCAATATAGGATAGCAGCCGCCTTTGCAGACATTCGCTCTCGTACACACCCTTATTGATAGGTACCCGTAGAGACGAAGCTTTTAGATTTTCGACCATATGCTCTTCGCTCAGTATTCAAATACTTCTATTCAATTTTTCACAGCCTGCCGTTCACTGATGGAACTGTCAACATTTTATCTTCATGTCTTTCGTTCTAGTAACATTTGCTGTCCACTCTTGGGGCCGCATGGTGATGAGAGAAATATTTCCTTCTAATCGTTACTCTACGAATGGAGAATACAAAACATAACAGTTATAGTGAAACAAATCTGTGTTTTGCATTCAGGATGCTAGAATTGAGCATCTTTCAACAAATTATGTCGTTGATAAAATCAGCCTGAAATGGAAATTGAAACTCTGGAGATACCATTTTCGAGATTTATTCACTTAGCTTATTTGCTAAACAAAAAAAAGTGTTTTTGAAGGCATCAATTTACGAGGTACAGTATTTGATTCCAACGGAAATGATCAAAATCCGCACAATTGTATTATTTACCCTGCTAAAAGCAATACAAGTAAGCAGATCTGAAAATAAAAAATCACACACCCACCTATTCCATTGATATTGGTATATGAGATCCTTAAAATGATCTAGTAAGTATCTAGTCCTATGTCGATCATTTAAAATAAGGATGGATATTTTTGCAAAATGCTGAAAACTGACACATTTGAGAAAATCGACCAAAGCCTGCTTCGGTGAATATTTTTTCTGATCGTTGTTCAATAGCCTACATCTTGGCCTACATTGAGCTTCTCGATGTTCTCGTCAATCAAATTAACAAAAGAATATACAATAGATTAGGTTCTTTGGATAAACCACATTTTGGTTGAAAAACTTAACCAATTCATCGAGATGTAATGATTTCGGTCCAACGCTATTCGCTTTTAATTTTCAAGTGTGGAAAAACGTCTTTTAAATCTTACGTACGCAGCTTACTTAGTTATCAAAAATTTTCAGTTATGGGTGTAGTTTCATCAGAGTTAGATCAAAAGACCGTCGGCTTCGATTTTCTAACAACTGTCCTCCTTATTTCACAGATTCTCAGCGGAAGGGGTTGGAAAAGCGATTTCAGCTGCAGAAGTACATCAGCAAACCGGACCGGAAAAAGTTAGCCGAACGACTCGGGTTGAAGGATTCTCAGGTTAGTACAAACAACCTTCGTATTAATGTTCCTCGCAAAACACACAAACCATGAAGATAAAACAGCGCCATCTTTTCCTATCTCACGGACAAGCTCCCGTGGGTCTGCTAATGATTTATTCATCTGTTTACACTGGTCTTGTTGTGATTTCTTATTTTGTCATTTAATTGAATTTCCTGACCGTACATAAATAACCGAACATAATCCCCATTCACGTGAAGAAAAAATATAATACCACATGGAGGGAAAAGAGATGAATTTTATAGCAGTTATCAGCATATTCTTCAAAGCACTACAATACGGGATAAAAGCGACAAACAATAAAGAAGAAAAAATCACCACCACCTAAGAGGAGCGCCGTCTCGATGGGCGGCTGTTTGCAGATCGGTTTCACCCTTCTGGTTTATCTCATAGCAACGCTCGAGGGTGAAGAAGAAGAGAAAAAAGCTGCCGCAAAAACATAAAAGAATAATGCTCCGCCTTGCTTTTACATACGAAACCAGCAGTATATGCTACCAACGACGTTTATGTCGTCATCATCATCATCATCATCATAGTCATCATTGCACAGCTGAAACCCATTTTTTCATCTGTTTTCGCTTGCTTGGATGGAACCGCTTTATTTATAGCCGCTGGCAAAAAGTGGCAACAACGGTTCCAGTAGTAGTTCGGTTTGTAAGAAGAAAAACGAGCTTCTCGGCACAGTTCATCTTCTCTCCGATTCAAATCGTTTGAATAAATTGCCCCTCATGAGTATAAGTGGAGTGGTTTTTCCTTTTGACTCCATTGAAGTAGTAGTACATAAGTCGATGGGAAATATGGGGGATTATGTTCGGTCGGAATAGGAGAGGGTGGGGAAAATTCTCGAGCGTAAAAGAGAGGCAATTTCGGGAGTGTTTTCCATTATTGAGCGAAACGAGCAGTGCGCAGACGCCTTTTTCCCGGGAGGTAGGACTCGGAGGGATTCATGGCCAGGGGTTTCGATCTCACGTGGAGGAATGATAATGGACTGCGAGGACTGCACATAGCGATGATTTGTGCTTACTGGTGTGGTCGTGAACATTTATTGCAGAAGTAATTTGGATGTTTCTGCAAAGGCGAAGGAATTATTCATATCATTGAGTTTTTCTTGTAGTTTACCGATGTGAAAATTTATCCGTAATGATCGTTTTGAGTGCGATACGGTTAGCGAAGCAAAATTAATATGAATCTATTAATTTGGTCGGAGCCGTTAGCGGAATCCTTTATCAACGGTTATTGGTTAGTTGAGTTACTTTTCCCGCAGACTTAGAACGTACAAGTAGCTATTGCGTCCGCATATTCGCGTGTTGCATTTCTGTAAAAAGTATGATAAATAATATAGGGAATTCTCCACATCATGAAACAATGGATATTATCCAAAAATGTCTCAAAATGTTGTGAAAAAGCATCCAAAAACAAGCTCAGTGAACATGAGAAATTTTCAGTAACGTTTAATGGAACATTTAAGTATTGTACCATTCGATGCATGCAAAGCTGTTGATCAGTTTTAAGTTAGGCATCGCTACCTGATAATGGGCCGGTCAAGTATCAACGTGCGCTATATATTGAGTTCCTAAGAAGGAACTTGTTGCAAGGCAGTTATAATTGGTGCCATCCTTCTGATTTTAGTTACAATCGTTGCAGCAACTCTATTTTTGACGGATGTGTTGTTTAGTACAATTTCGATATTTAAGTTCTCTTATAATATTGAGGAGTATCTTGAAACATGAACTCTTTTTTCTGGTTCGGTACATTTTGCACTGCGGCCAGTTATTTGATCTCTTGTGGCGAGCGCCTGTTTCATGTAGGCTACATTTCAGGTTTCATCACTCTAGATAGAGCAATTTCCACCTACTGACTATGGACATTATCCCAATAACGTATTAAAAACAACAAAGCTTATTTCCTTTTTTGGAGAGAGTTCATTCATAAGCATTTGAGGGTTGCATTAAACCTTTATCAAAAATATTTGCTCCTTTGATGAAAAAGTGTTTCCCAGCAGCATAATAAGTATTCTGTGTTTTCATTATCTACGCGATGTGTCATCTCCCATTTTTCTAGCTGTTTCAAATAATATTTACTTAGGCACTAGTCTGTTATTAGAACACTGTAATTTCAGAAATCTTCTTTGAATAAACTAAGAAGTCTTTTGAATTATTTTTAATAAATTGTTATTAATCCTTTAGATTGTCGAGTTGTTGTATAATTTTTCAAAACGTCATCTATGATTTTTTTGTTTCCTGTTTTTTTTATTTCATTTTGAGGATACAATTTGAGGCCCCAAAAAAAGATTCAGGTTACAGAAATGGTTCAAATGAACCACATCTTGGGTTGATAAAACCTGCTTTTTCATTCCTTACCTCTACAGCGCCCAGATACCCAAAATATATTCACTGGTACTAGTTTTGGCCACCTGTAGTAGCCATTGAATACATTCCTGTATATAAATTTTCTGGAAGCATAGGTAACAGACTGTATTGCTGTGAAGCTTGACTGTCAAAAAAACCCATATACATGTCATAGTAACGCTGTAAGCAAATCGTAGCACATTCCATACCCCCTTATTTTTTCTGTTTCCAAATACAGTTGGCCATCTACCTATAGATCTTGGATATATTGACTCCATGATCCTTTGCTCCCTGCCCCAACCCTGTTGTTGAATTTTTAACTATCAGTGTAAAAAAATCAGCGAACCTGGTTCAATATTAGGTCTCTTAAATAGTCGTTCAAAGTTACATTGCTCTTCATCCCATCTTCATAAGTTCACGGTGTATTTTTGCTTGCTCGAAATCATGACTACAGTTCGCGGATCTGAATACTTTTTTCCGTGTAGCAAGCACAGGACTGAAGCGGCTGCCTGCGAAACAACAACGTGAAGCCGAAACTTGATGCTGCGTGTGGTGCTGATTTGACAGTTCGGTTTTATTGGCGGCTATATGCAGCAAACATTACTATTAGCAACGGAAGTTGTCGTTATTTGAGTCGAGAAAAAATCGCCCGTATTGTACTTAGTGCACTGTTATTACAACGATAGTTTTTATTGTTTATCAGCCAAGAATTACAATGTTTTATCTACATTGTTGATACTAGTAATTTGGTAGAAGTAAAAATTCGCAGAGAAATATAATCCATTGTGAACCAAGCTTAAAAATGTTAATATCGTCACTAGCGCTACACCAAAAGTGGTAGCTCTGTTAACGACGCTTTCTTCAGTCCTCTGCGGCAAGTATTTGCAGCTTTTCCAGCCTTAAAGCTTGCCTGAGGTCTTACTATACCGTATAGATCCTGATCAATCATTTTAGGTTTCAGTCCCATTTATTATCAAATGTTTTCTTGCTTATTCATAAGGCAGTTGTAGTTTGCTAATTATTTGATTCAAACAAGTTTCAATTAAGTTTGCTATCAATAATTACCCCAGATATTTGACCGTTTGAAGATAGATTTATTTTAGTTCCTTTCAAACGAAAATCAGGCATAGTATATTTCTTCCATGGGTAAATGAAATAATAGTAGTTCAGAAGGTTTATGGACAACCTCATTGTAGTTAAAGTGACGGCATATTGCAATCCATCTCTATAATAAGTTCATATTTTCTGATAAAATTATAATTAATATGTCATCTGAAAAAAACAATTATTTCAAATCCTTTCGTGGCGAAATGTGATAAAAGATCGTTGACTACCAGTGACCACAACAGAGTGTGAAAGAACTCCTCCTTATGGACAACCCTTCACAATCCTTACAACATGAACTCTCGGTTCTAAAATCTAATCTTTATTGCAAATGAGGAATGTTTTCCAAAGCCTCTTTCAATGCGTCATATACAGATTTTTGTTGGATAACGTTACTTTTATCAACTCCGTTGGATCAGAATAGACTAAATACTTTCACCGCTGAGACTAGAGACGATTCCAAAAAGTTTTATATGAGATCCACAGAAAAAGTTGCAGTTTAGCGTGCTGTAGGTTTTGACCATTGTCTGCTGAAATATGTCGTCATTTTCTAGATCAACTTTCAGCAAGGAACCTCCAAATAATCGCACAGAATGTTAATGTGCGTTTTGGCATCCGCTGTAATTCCTTCAATTTGAGCAAGTTTCAACACCAGACCATTGCTAGCGCATCTTCTACACCATAATATTGCTCTCCGTTCCACTAGTTTCTGAACATTCTTCTTCAAAGGTTGCTCTTCCATTTTCAACCAAATCCTGAATCGCTGCTTTGGTTCAAATAATTCTGAATTACTCAGTTGTGCACAACACCTTTTTCCAGAAGGAAATCGAAGCCTTGACGTGTTTCTTGGACAAATTACAGACGCTGATTTTGCCCGTTTACTTATCAGTGGCCAACGAGATGCAACTTGATCTTCGCCTTGTTGCTTCAGTGCTGTTCTGTCGGAAATATTCAGCGAGAAGGTGTAGGTTCATCATGCGCAATTGGCAAGTTCATCATACACATATTATCAAATCGACTCCTCTGAAAGGAGATATTATTGGCAAATGAATATGCCTGAGTCAAAAATGATAAGCCGCAACCCTGTTGCCAATAAAATTGATCAATTTGGTTGACAGTAAACATTTTTAATGTCAGAACTTTCCATCATCTACTATTCAACGTTAGAGGTTGGATCAAAAAAAAATTACGCATGGACATCTTCTTCAATACTTATCTTAGCCAATTGTTTCCGTCCAGCTTTAAGTAAATCTCATCATCCATAATGACCATGGCGTCGCGCTTCACCGAAACGATCATTTTCAGTCGCTCCTACTGGCTGTTTGCTAATCGGCTGGTTTCGACTGACGCTTCCACATAACAACGTTCATATTGCTCAGGTATTTTTTGCCATTTGACCGACTTCTCTTGACCCAAGGCGCGGAATGATGAGCCCATCTTGCCTCGGTCTTCCTGTTCAGTTTCGGCTGAACAGCACAGCACTGCCGGACAGCCAGAACCAGGTTTTCGTTCAACACTCTCGCCTTTCTCCAGAAAAACGAGGCCACGAAGTATTCCCGCAGTACAAACAAACCATCGCTACTGCCAAACATCTGTCATTTTTTTTCAGGACACAACAGGGTTGCTATGATTGGCGCTTCATAGGTGAATTAGGTAAATTTCTTTATTAATGCATCTGTCCTAGGACAGGACCTGCCAGCTGTTAGTGCAAAAACAAGACCATTTACCTGTTAAAAAAGACCGTTTTTCATTGGTCGCTTTGACAATCGCCTCCATCGAGTTATGTTACAAGCAGGCAGTTTTTTGATGGTTTGGCAGTGTGGCTAGTAGTCACTGCTTTTTCACTTTTTTCGTTTGTGACAACTCACACCAAATTTTTATTGCTGGAAAACAGCAAAGTTTTGCTGATTTTTTTGTGCTGTAATTTCAGCAATGCATACAGCAAAACCAAGATTGCTGATTAACCAGCAAAACTGATATTCAAAAAAGTGACAGCTCCTATACTGAGCCTTTTTCTCCACAGCAGAATTTGCAGCGAAAGCATCAATTAAATTCAATGAAACCTTATCAATTAACGTTTAGTTTGATGCAACTTCATTTCCCGAACGACAAAAGAAAGTTTTTCAATTACTTTATTTTCAATGGGATTACTGTGTAAACATATCTGGCAACATTCGTGCGACCCCCGTATCATAGCAATCATAAATTTATAAGAGGTCATCTCTCTCTGAGCTGGCAGGTCCTGTCCTAGCATCTGTCCAAGAATTTTGAAACATTGTTTGGCCTGGGGGTGCGACACATCTAAATCCAGATTCCAGATGATCGAAAAATCCTACGCTAGCGAATCAATCTTTAAAAAATCTAGTTTCAGCTTGTAAATATTAATCCATCAACTTGCATCGTGCTCCATCTTTTTGCAGTAAATCTTTAAAATCTTCATCAAAATCTTTAAAATCCTCTTTCTATCTACTACGCGTGCGCACATCGCACAAAAGCAAAAAAAAATCCAGCATCTGAGATAGAGTTGCGTCCCCTGGTTTTGACACCAATTAGTGTATATATATTTTAGTTTCAATTATTTGCAATATCTTGCTTAATATTTTGTGCTATTTTTCTATCGTGGGGTTCGTGGGCAAATCACACATGCAACTTTAATTCAAAAATGCTCCGATGTATTTGTTATTGCAGAATATAAATCCGTATTTTGACCAAATCCCATTCGAGGTTTGAAATCAATCAAACTTAGAACAAATACTCTACTTGCTTCCAAGCAGATCGGCGTAATCATCAAGTCGCGTTCTATCTCTGGTTTTCAGAGATAATTTGAGGATTTGATTTTTTTTAACAAATTAAATTATCATAAAAAGTTCATTTCCATGTATCACTGTCACGGAAAGTCACTGAGAAAGTTGGCAAAAATGAAAGGAGTAAGCGAAAAAGCTGTGCGAAGTGTGATCAGCAAGTTCAGTTAGGATAACACGTTTGCGGTTACACTGAAATCGGGTCAAAATTTAAAAAAAATAGTCGTGGGAATATCAAGGATCAGGGAATTTCAGGGATATAATCGCAAGGTTCACGTACCGCAAAATTCACGACCGCGTTGGTTTATAGTAATAATGGTATCATCTTATTTATACGTATCATTACACATATGGTTGGTTAAAATTGTTTTATAATTTTGCTTTGGACGACATTGCAGTATGGAGCAAAATTTATAAGAAGTAACGGTCTTATGACTTTTGCTGCATACCGTAATTTCGTGATCTTCATCTTTCTGGGCAAAGCTATTCAACGCTAGTATATTGATTGTAGACAAGACGTATGGCAAGTTTCCAGTGGCCCGAAATTTTATCATTGCATTGGGTTGTTGTCCGACATTCTTACAACATGTCCCACCCATTGCACCTTTCCAGCTTTAGTGACTTTTAGGATACTGTGTTCTCCATATAGCTGTGCCAGCTCGTGCACAGAAAAAAATAATTAATTTTAACAAGCGCGTAAAATTTCCCCTCGTGTAATTCCATGCCAAAGGAGCGTAAACAATGATATTGTTTGCAATCTTTCATACAACAGGCTAGATTTACGCGTTATCTGGCTTGAATTTACATGAATCAACGCATTATTTTCTGCCAAATCTAGCATTCCCTTTATGTGCATTAGATAACGCAGAAAGTTCAGCGTTTCTTTTTATCTGTGTGGTTTATCCTTCTCCTCCTTACATCGTTTTCATGGTCGCAAGTACGCGTCATTCGAAAACTCCAAGTGCTTGCAGGTCTACTTCGAACATTGTCCACGTCTCATGCCCGTAGAGAACTGCCGGTCTTATCAGCGGTTTTACATAGTACACTTTGTACCAGTTCTCTGCTGCAGTTATTATCCGACGTAACCAATGACCCGAGGTACACCAACTCATACACCACCTCGAACTCATCTCCGTCAATTGTCACAGTTCTGTCTATGCGAGCTCTATCACGCTCGCTTTCTCCAGCCAACAGATACTTAGTATTTGACGCATTAACCTTCATTAAATCTTTTTGAGCTTCATGTGTGAATCTGAAACTGGCCGGATTTATTGAAAATCGTACCCCTTATGTTCAAATCCGCATGTTTCATAACAATTTCCAGCACAATGTTGAACAGAAGGCAGGAAAGCCCATGGTCTTGTTGAAGTCTCATAACACTGTACACACTCCATCGTAGCCTTGATCATTCAGGTCAGTGTCCCGGGAAAAACGTTCTCGTCCATAATCTTCCATAGCTGTTCACGATCAAAAGTATCGTTTGCGGCCTCTGAGTCGATGAAAATATGGTGTGTAGGGACTTGATATTCGCGACTCTTTGGGAGGATCTACCGCAACGTAAAAATTTGGTCAGTTGTCGATCTACAGTTCACAAAACCGGCTTGATATCTGCCCACAAATCTGCTTGCTAGCGGCGATAGACGACGGAAGATAATCTGGGACAGCACTTTGTTGGCCGCGTTGAGAAGAGCCGGGCAATTCGTTCAGTAGATGGAGACTGGTGGTGCTGAATTGCAAGCCACCCGGCGGGTCATAGGTTGCGGATCTTAAACGGCCTCCAGATATGGATGTTAGATGCGAAGAAGCAGTATAACAAGACATTCCGGGAAGCTGCTTGAAGTCTTCCAGCACATAAGTTTCATCGTCTTATACAACTTGCGAGCCCAGGATTTAGCCGCCACATTCTGTTTATTATAACGGTTCGGTACAGTTTTCACCTTGAACGTCTTCGTACCTAGCCGGAGCTTGGAAGTATGTACGAAAGTTGGGACATTTTTATTTCTCTAGCCACCGAAAGATCTGGTCTCTTCTGCAATATTGGGTTCACCTTTGGGTCCTTCTGGTGGTTCCTGAGATCCATTTTTGTTCCGCTCCCAACCTTCCTCGCTATTTTCAAACGTGTATCGAAAGCTTTAAGAACGATTTGGACAGTGCTTGCAGGAAAACCAAGCTTTTTTGCAATTTTTCTTACTGACAGATCCGGATTTTTATTGCGACCGCACACTTGCTCTTCGTTCAACGCCATCTTTGATCTAAAAGCTTGTAGTATCACCAAAAATTGTTTTTACACAATAAACAGATATATGCAGATGATGCACGAGTCTGCGGAATATTTCATGCGTTGATGAAGTATTTCCAGAGATATACATTATTAAGGGGTGTCCAGATTTTGTCGCGAACAAGCCTTAATGGAAGCACACGATGTCAACACGGACCGGAACAATCAGAATAGACCCAGGAAAAGGACTAACGATTGGGATTTCGTAACTCAATTTCTCGGGACCCGCATTCTTTCTGACCTATTGAGTTCGACATTGTAGCCCTGCAGGAACTATGCTGCGACTTCTACCTATGATTCGGGCCACAAAAATCCTTCTGTGCGCCTGTTTATAAGCCACGTAGACTCAGTTTTGAAAATCTCAGACCCCCTCTCTTCCTTCGTAGACTTTTCTCAATGCATTTTTTTTTAAATGTTGAATGGAGCATTGACTTTAGTAGGAAAAGGAAAGTCTACGTGGCTTATGAATAGCCCCTGTCTTTTAACAAGATCTTGCGACTTGTCATTAAGCAAAATCAATGGTCTACCACCAATAATTTTCCATTCGTTCCAAAGGCTATGAGTCCTCCTAGTTGCCCGTTAATTTGACTTACTAAAGAAATTTGGGCATTGGCGATGGCACATCTTAGGAAATATGTCTTGGCAGCAGATACCGTTCAACAGCTTGAAAAAGATTGGAAGAAAGTGTCAAAACTTGTCTGCTGAAACTTATGAAGAAAGTTTGCATACAATCGCTAGGTTGCAAATACTGAGAACACTTTCCTAAAGTGCTATTCTCATGTTAGCAGTGTATTTAATGTTTGCAATTAAAATAATGGACTTCTTTCGAATGGTGCTAAAAAATATCGAAGACTATAATTGCTTTTGAAAAATTTCCCATGGATGGTAATTATTTAAGCATACATGCAAAAAAAATTCAAACCCAATTCGAGCGGCCTTCCGGCAGTTAACCGGAACATTCGTCATGGTGGACGAAAACATGCGTGTAGGCATGGTTTTGAGTTTTTTCTTCGTTTTATTTACCGATTCCTCCTCATTTTTCGTGACAAAATTGTTGAAGTAGATCTTACGCTTCAGGTTGGCCCAGAAATTCTCGATGGGACGCAGCTGGGGGACGTTGGGCGGGTTCGCCGATATTCCGCCGCTCCATCTTCTCCAATGATCGGTTCGAGTAGTGCGCTGACGCCAGATCCGGCCAGAACACCGCGTCTTCGCCCTTGTGGTATTTCTTGATGAACGACGCAATTTCCGGCAGGCATTTCGTACTATAAATTTCCCCGGTCACGGCCAGTCCGAAGCGAAAGAAGAGCGGCTTTGGCATTCCCTTCTCGCTGATTATCAGCCGCAGCACCACCTTCTTGGGGAACTTGGTGTGTGAAATGAACTTCACCCAGGAGCTCACTTCCTTCGTGGGGGAAGTAAAATACGAAGTGCCCTGCTGGTCGTTGCCATCCAGGGTGAAATAGGTCTCGTCGTCCATCACCACCAGTTGACCAGCTTATTCAACCGCTGCCGCTGCGTCATTGCCTGCAGCTCCGAAACCAATGGACGTGACTTCCGCCTCCTGACATGTATGTTCATGTTTGCCAGGTACTTTTTCACTGTTTGGTCGGTTGAACCGACCTCCCGGCCAAGCGCTCGCAGCGATGAAGCCACTTTTCCCTCGGACTTCCTCTTCAGTATCCTTTAGAGCTTCTTCTGATTGTTGTCTAATAGTGCCAAGATATTGTAGATGCCGGAACGGACGTATCCGTCTTCCACAAAGTGCCGCACGATGTCCGTTTTCGACGCGGCGGGGTGCCGTTCTTTGAACGCGGACACTTGTGAACGGAGTTGCTTCACTGTTTTTGCCATCACGGTTAGAGATCGACTGATGGGGCAGTCAAAATTTTTCTGCTGACTCAAGGGTTACTGTGGTTGATGCTGCATTGGTAGTTTTGTCAGTGTGGGTGAAGGCAAACCCATGAAAAATCGGCAAGTTTTGTTCGTTGTTTTTTAAAGCAGACGTTAATAAAAATTGAATTTCCAACATTTGTGTAGTAATTTTATTAAAAACTGGGTGCGTCCATACGTTCTGAGGCCTTTATTAGGATAACTCGTATAGTTTTTGAAGATTAATAGAACCGTAAATTAACTGCTAAAAGAACTAATGAAAGAAATGTTTGAATTTTTCATAACAACTATAGTCTAGTGCCAACTGGGCAGCGTGTACTAATTGTACTTAACTACCCACATAAAAGAAGACACAATATATTTTCTTCCCCAGCTATGTATAACGCCCATTCCACAAATCATTCCAGATACAGAAAGTGTATAGGATGCGCATAAATGTCGCCTTGTTGTCGTTGCCGTCGTCCGAAAGATCAGTGTCTGTTTATGAGTAATTGCATTCAGAAGGTGACAGTGGCAGACCGAGAGTGTGCGTGTGCTCGGTGCCATCCATGCCATGCCGGAGGGTTTGTCCTGTACCCTGGCCCACGTTCACATCTTCACATCTACGCACCCTCCCGCTGGGCTTAGGATGTGCCAAAGCATGCAAGAAATGTGTTGCAGCTCGACACTTTCGGCAAAAGAGTTGCTATTTTGTGTCACATTTAAATCGTTACTGTTTTATGGGTGCGAAATGTGAGGGGGGAGAACTCCGACGATTTGGCGAACAAGGATTCCAGGGAAAAGATATCATTGGATTGTATTTGAACGTTGCGTTAGGGGGGAGGGGAGTATGTTCCTTCGAAACGGGATAATGAATTAAATATGGCAAAATGCTGCTGTTGCCTTCTGTAGCTCGGAGCACTCGTTTGGGTTTGGGTCGAATCATCGTGTGTCTGGCAATGAGGTTGAAAATTTCATAAAACAGGATTAAGTTGTTATCTCACAGACAGATATCCGAAACAGATTTTCGGAGCCAAGCAAGGCAGTCTGTTTTGCCAGAGCAAATTAATGGGAACGGAACGAGCAGCAATCATGAGATCCAGTTGGAAAGTACAGAATATGTAGAAAAGCTAAACATGTGTTCACTGCAAGTATCATTTCAATCATACATAAGCTAGCCTCAGGGCGGATTAGTTTCTGCGAAGCGACGGTACAGTTGATGCGCCATGATAATTAGAATTGCTCTGTTTATTGTGGGGAACCATGATATGTTTGTTGATATGATGATAAACGTATTTCATAGAATCAAATCAGAACTGTTAATGGACCATTTTTATGGACACTTTTTGTGTAGCTGTGAAAATCACAAATCTCAAACAGGAAAAATCCAATCCAATCCAGTTCTCCATTAAACTCCTCGCAAGCAATTGCTGAGTTTCCACTTTGCAGAAAATCCAGCAGCTCCCGGCAGGCAACAATCCGAACACCAGACATAAGTGCATAATCAATTAGCAATCATGTGGAAGAAAAAAGCGGAAAAGCTATTAAGTACACACAAAGCCAAACCTTCCACCCACTCGTCGTTCGCTGGGCGTTGCTGGAGCCCGAACCTGACCACCATCGGATCACAACAATGGATTTTTCTGGAATAAAAAATATCTCCCTGACTACGAGCTGACGGACGATCTCCTGACGTTCACAAGAGCGGGAAACTCTCGTTCGATTCATCCTCCATGACGGGTTTGCAGGATCGAATTTGTGCCAGACCAAGTCCTGTCCCCCGGTGCACAGGAACGACGCGAAACAATCAAGATTGTACAACATGACAAATAAAGAAACGATTGCCAACCATCATCGGATCGAGCGGGGCCGCAAAAGAAAAACTCTCCGATGACGAACAAGGGACGACGGATTCCGGCGTCTGCCGTTGACATTTTCCCGACTTTGATGTTTTCTCCGAGCGCTCTCCGAAACCGGAGAGTTTGAAATTGATTTAATCTGATGTTATCGGGGATCGTAATGAATATTTTCCACCCCTCCCCTCCCGAACCCGGCAGTGACGACGGGATTCGATTATTTCGGTCTTCTTGGGCGGAGATTTTCGCTTCTGGCAAACGATTTGATATTGATGCTCATGAGCCGTGAAATCACCAGGCACTCCAAAAGGATCATTACTTTTATGGCTTATGGCTTCTGCTGCTGCTGCTGCTGGGGAAAACTTCTTTCCACGAGTATGAATTTATGGATTTGCCTTCATGGCGATTAATCTTCAATTAACTTATCATCCTCCACTTTTTTCCCCCGCTGGTCCCTTGATTCGCTTCGAATGGGGGCGTGGGTGAACGTCACACTTTCATTATTAGTTCCCCATTAGGGGTTTTCTTCCCAGTTTCGATCCCAGAGCAGAGCAGAATGCAAGTGCTAACGATGGAAATTAGAACGGGAACAAGTTTGCCAGCATTTTTGCTCCTCCCGTTTTCAATCAAACGCTGCCGAGGGGTGAAGCCGAGGGTGAATTAAAAGTTTTTCGCGCGAGGAGCGGTCCGATCCGGAAGGAAGCCCGGACGGAAGTAATCGAGAATGGTGTAGCAATTTAATTGAAATAAATTAATTTGAACGCACTGGGATGAATTTTGACAACCAAATGGGGTTTTAATGAGAATTGGCCCCGTTCGTGTTACAGCTTTGCAGGCTTTTGGCGTACCTCAGATTTATGGTTTGATTTTGATGACGCCAACGAATAATTAGTTTAGTGTACATTAAAAATTGGATGTTGTTAATTTGAAGAATGCATTACCATAGTTTCTGAGTAGAAATCATGATAAAATGGAACATAATGTTTGTCTATCATAAAACTTTCTACTTCCACTTACCACAACTTCCCAAGTATCCTACACACAAAGAATAATGATTATTAAAATTAAAAAAACCATTGCCAAAATTAAAAAGTTGCGTTGGTTCTTTTTCGTAGAAAGCGGTTTACTGTCCAAACAAAAACCTCCAAACCGTCAATTTAAAACTTTGCTTCTCTACATTTAAAAGTTGATATTTTCAAACCAAATTGTAGAACTGTCAAATCGAAACCGTAGCATCGTTGAAAATAAAAGAAAATTATTTTTATTCCGAAACAAACTTTCATCCAGAAAATGTGATGTAATTGAAATGAAAGTATGCTGTTTAGATTGAGATAAAAAATAGTTTTAACTCTAAAAGTTTTCTTTTCAGATGAATTGTAGAACTGTCAAATCCACACCTAGGCATCTTTGAAAATGAAAGCAAATTATTTTAATTTCAAAATGAACTTTCAAAAAGATTTTTATTTGCAGATGAATTTATATAACTTTTTAAAGAGACCGGGTTTTTTGTATTTTGCCAAGTATCACGGAGTATTTTGTTGAAATTTTTACAAAACACGGGACGGGACGGGAGCAACGAACAACGCAGAAGACACGGTCGCGGACAATAGTAGTTAAAAATTCCATTCGACGACGACGATGACGACGAGAACGATGACTTGCTTTATGTTGGTGGATTTGACAGTTCTACAATTTTCATAGTAAAAGAACACACTTTTAAATTAACACACTGAACCGAAGAAATATACATTTAAATCAAACGCATAACTTTCATAGTAGATGATTTTACTTTTAATTCAATGAAAAATAAACACTTTTTAGAAGAAAAGCGCTAAACATTTAATAAAACAATATTCCTTTTTTGTTATTAACAATATTCGGAACTATAAAACTACCTAAAATATTCTACTTTTGACACAACCGTGAACAAGCGTTCAATAAGGTAAATAAAGGTAAACTTCAGCTTACCTAATTTTGGGTGAACGAGGGTAAACTATCATGTAGGTAAATTGAAGCAATCCAAAAAAAGCCAAGGGTGGGTAAAATTAACATATCAGGTACACAGAAAAAAATTATTAATTTTAACAAGCGCGTAAAATTTCCCCTCGTTTAATTCCAAGCCAAAGGAGGCTTAAACAACGCAATTGGTTGTAGTCTTTGATGAACCATACAAACTTGTATCTTTCAATTTCAAAGCCTGCCGTTGCCCTATACGGAACTATCAATACACTTTCTCTTCATGTCTATTCGTTCTAGCAATAAATTACCGTACACTCCTTGCGCTTCGCATGGAGATGAGAAATTATCTGCATCTGACAAACTTCATCGTACAACAATGTTTGCGGTCTTTCATACAACAGGCTTGATTCATACGTTATCTGGCTTAAATTTACATAAAATATCCCATTATTTTCTGCCAAATCTAGCATTCGCTTTATGTACGCAAAAAATTCAATGTTTCTTTTTATCTGTGTGGTGAATGCCAGCTTCATCCAAACATTTGGACTGCTCGTCTCTCGCCGTCGAGATCACCCACGAGAAACCTGTGATGCTGCGAAAACCAGATCTATATTAAGGGAAATAAACTATCATTAATGACTACACACAAAGAATAATGATTACTAAAATTTAAAAAACCATTGCCAGAATTGAAAAGTTGCGTTGGTTCTTTTTCGTAGAAAGCGATTTACTTTCAAAACCAAAACCTTCAAACCGTCAATTCAAAATTTTGCTGCTCTACACTTGAAAGTTGAAATTTTTAAAACAAATTGTAGAACTGTCAAATCGAAACCGTGGCATCGTTGAAAATAATAGCCAAATATTTTTATTCCAAAATAAATTTTCATCCAGAAATTGTCGTGCAATTTAAATAAAAGTATGCTGTAAAAATACTTTTAGCATAAAAAGTTTTCATTTCAGATGAATTGTATAACTGTCAAATCTACCCCGTGGCGTATTTGAAAATGAAAGCAAATTTTTTTATTTGAAATTGAAATTTCAACTAGAAAGTATTGTGCTAGCAAAATAAATGCCTGCTGTTTTGATTGAAAGAAAACAGGGTTTTAACATAAAAAGGTTTTAATTTTCAAATGAACTATTATAATTTTCATAAAGACCGGAGGTTGGCGTCGTTAAATAACCAATGTTTCCATCTCGGAAGATCCAAGACGAAACATTTTCCCAATATCTTCCGAATGCACCTTGAGCCAGCTCTAGCATCTGCTGCCGCTGGTCGTCGCTTGTGGCACCGCTGCAAAAAAAAGATGGGATTATTGTCAGTGACATGGCCTATTCCGTTTGCATGGTCCGTTTGGAACTTAATAACGCCGAAAGTTTGTGAACTTTCCTGATAAGCGATTCGTTGGGGCGTAGAACACTTTGAATGTGAAGCTTTTGTTTTATTTGACAACAGTATAGAGAAAAAATCCATACGACGACTTCCTTTGTGTTGGTGGATTTGACAGTTCTACAATTTTCAGGGTAAAAGAACATACTTTTTAATTTACACACTGAACCGAAAAAATATACTTTCAATTCAAACACAAAACTTTCGCAGTAGATGATTTTACTTTTAATTTAATGAAAAAAAACTCTTTGCAGAAGTACAGTGCTAAGCCTTTAATAAAACAATATTTCTTTTTTGTGTGTAGATATAATTTCTTACCCTTTCCGAATAATTTCCTTTGCGCCAAGGGTGAATAAGCTTATGTAAACAGACTTAGAAATGCTTTAGAACAATATTTTTCATCCACTGCGAACGTTGCTTTTTATTCAATACAAGCTTTATGATAAATTGAGTTGTATGTGGAGGTCCATACAAGTTCTAAGTTTATTTTTCTTGTAGATAATGTATGCATTACTCACCCGTTGAGTTAAAATGAACTGACAGAGCACATTGATTTCCACATAATAAGATACTATAAGGGAACGTCCATTAATTACGTCTTGCAAAAATTGACTTTTTACAAACCCTCCCTCCACCCCCTTTCCCTTGTCGCATTTTTGGTATGGACCTTCAATTTATTTTGTATGGATCGTCACGTTTTCTCAACTTACTGCGTGGCATAGTTAATGGACCTTCCCTAACGCGTTTACTTAACTGTAATTTAAACTCAAATTTTGATTAATTTCCACTTCCATTTTTTTATCTAGCTCGCTGCACGTGTTTATGTGACATGCCACCGGGATCACTATGGTCACCGGGAAAGTGGTGGACAAAAATCGAAAATTTGACTTGCTTTGTATATACCATTTGATAGCCAGATGTTTAAACCTAGATTCCCAAAATTTCAGCTCTCTGTAATGAACACTTATTACGCCACAGACATCAGACTTAGAAATATTGTGAAAATTGTAGAAAAAATGCATTTCAAACATTTGGAATTTTTTCAGCCAATAATGGTTCAATTTTGGAATTTAATGCACCTGAAAACAATAATTAGGCGTGCTTTGGGAAAGACGTCGTGAATACAATCGATTCCCTCCAGAAATGTGTGAGTGTCGGTAGTATTTCCACATTTTTTGGTTTGTTGTGCTTCGCCCCCGCACCCGGAAGAAGAGTTACATCAGCTTAGTTTAGTTTATTAGTGGTAGTAGTATTGAGACATCCGGACATAAATGATTAAGTTTGAGTGTTTATCCGCTTTGTCACGAGCGAATTGATAATTATTTGCAGTTTTGAAGTTCATTATAGAGTCTCCTCATAGCGGGGATTTTATATTGGCAGTGTTGAGTGAAAAAAAGAAGAGCAGTGCTTGTAGAAAACGGCCATTTGCTTGTCAGAAGCAGCAAACGAAGACAATGCGTATGCGTGCGTGAGAAGCTGCCACATAATTTCAGATGCGTTCACCACGTAGTTGTGTAGGTTGCATATCTAACGGGCTGTTTGGCAACGTCAATTTTTGCGCTTATTTTATCGCGAGTGCATGAAGCTAATTACGAATCAACGTCGTGAATTTTCATGTTTACGAATACACAAGCGAGTGTTATTAAGGAAACGGCCATGGGTGAGATTAATCTGACTATAACTATACAGCAATAACCTTATTTTTAAATAATACCAAATACGTGCCTGGTTTGGAAATTTAACATTTCCAAATCTGGAAGTATGTTGCAGTGCCCTTATCCAAATGATATCGGTAATTACATGCGAGGCTTATTATATGTGAAAATAACCTCGAAATGGGCATGTATTTTCAGACATTCTGAAATGGGTTGCTGGATCAGCAGTAGAGCTATCACTTTCTAGCTCTCAGATTAAAGCTGCTTCCAATGATCACTTGAGGGATTGTTGTAAACAGATTTCTTCCATAAAACCATTGCCAGCCAATGAGTGTTTGATTGTACACACACACACACACAATTTTGGAATTTAATACACCTTGAAAAGGTAATTGTTTGTTGATGTTACACGGTTAATAAAAATTGTAAAAAAATTGGCAATTATTTAAAAATGTTTTTTTTTGCCTAAAGGTCGTTATCGTGTTCGAAAGAAATTTCTTTTTCTATACCAAACCCATGTTTAATTTCGTTTACTGAAACGGAAAAGTAAAACACCGATAAGAAATTCCAGCAGAAGTATCCATCTGAAAAGAACGAAAAATAAAATTGGAATTTGTAAGGTTTCCCCGCAAAATAATGGTAGCTGTCACTATTACTTTCGAAAAAATATTCCGCTCTTTTATTCCGTAAGTGAAAGTGACATGTCGTCCATGCAGATCCATTGTAAAAATTCCGCTTGGTAATATTGAACAAAATTCCGTAACTTCTTTACTTTTTAGGTCGATACTGGCCCTAAGTTGGACCACCACCACAGTTCAGTTAGGGTCTATACTATCTGCGGAAAATTCAGTCTTAAAAATGTTACACACTGAATTATTATTTTTGTTAAAAATGGGTAAAAACAGACCAAAACTATCATTCCAAATAGAAACTGTATCTACCCAACTGGACTAAAAAGTTTTCAATGTTTTCACGATAACCTTGTTTATATATTCTAAAGGAAATTCTCTGTTCATGTGCCATTTTACAATTTCTACCAACTATACTCAGGTATATTTATTTTCCTACAAGCTTCTACCTACCTACCTACTACATATTACATACTGGCTGAAGAAGCAGCAGAGCGCCAACATGAACTACTTAAAAAAATGTCGAACCCATCATGCTAAGAAAAGAAAAATCTACATGACGTCTTTATTCGAGCTATGAACTCACCTGATCTTTCGATAAGTTCAATAAATCTAGGTAATAGAATGCGAAAAAAGGTGTCACAAACAATCAATATGCACCTAGTGATTTGAAATTGGTTCACTGTTGTAGAACCCCTAGGTCCGAAGTACACCTTGCAGTCTGCAGTAATTGTTGCGCTTTTCTGTACCTTTCTTGATGTTGTTTTGATTCACTATGTTATTTTGACACAATACTTGAGAGTGTGTTGGTGAGAGTTACGTTATTAGGGGCGAATCATTAAGCTTGGGGCCGAGCTTGGGACCGGTGTGCTAGTACTTCCTGAGCCAAGATAAATTTTTATTTTCTTCAAGACAATCCACCGCTGGTATCACTTTAACGTCCAGATGTTGTAAATTCACTTTTAATATTCGAAGATCTTGACAGCTCTGAAAATTTAAACACTGACAACGTACTAGACGAATTATTGGATTATGATTTTGCTCTTGATGAAAATGAAGAAAATGAGTAGAATTGTTTGTGAACTTCAATTAGTTTTAAGAGAAAGTTAATAAATAAAATTTATGATGACAATTAACACTGAAAACTATGTTTAATTTTGTAGTACATTCATCCTTGCAGTATAAAAAATGGAGACAAAGCATCAAATTAGATAAAGATGTTGATATGTGTCCAGTAAAAATAATGGAAATCTATTAAAAAATTATCCTTTCAACTAGTTTGAATGATTTATTTGTGTGGAAAAAAAATATTTCCAGAAAGGCCGGGGGGTGGGGGGGGGGGGTGCAGGTAAGTTTTTGTGGGGGTAGGGAGGAGGTTTGGTAGACGAATAATTATTCACCAAAATACCTGATTGATAAAGCAATACTCTTATACAACACATTTAAAAAAAATGGGGGGAGGCAGATCTTGGCTAGGAGGGGGGAGGGGGGAATTCCACCCCCACCTCTCTTATTTAATCTTATGCACAGCAACCTGTATTCTAGTTTGATTTGCATTTAAACTGCCACTGAAATTAAAAACAAACGTTCAAATTTATTGTTCAGGAATATGTAGATCATTCCTGGATTAAGTCTAGTTACACAGTCCGAATGCGATTAAAATACATAAATATGACTAATTTTATACTAAACTTACTAGAATACTATCAAAAATTGCGGAAAAACCAAACAAATAATATCGGCCACCACTTTGTATGGAGCCGCCCCATAGTGCGGGATTCGATTCAAACACCATTTCTGGGAGATTGTTGTGCGGCATTCTCAGGGCATGTGCAGCCAATTCAACACTTATCAGCGTCGTGTACATAAGGAGGGTATCGAATATAAGCTATCCACATACATGCGCATGTATTTGTGATGGTTTTTTATGCTCTGAACACTGCATGCTGTGCGTTTGACTGTCAGCTTTCTTTTGTTTACTTGTTTGTGCGGTTCAAATTTTGCGTTTTCAAAATGTCGCGTATTGAAAAGGAAGTGAAAATTAAGGTTCTGGACACATGGCTAAGTGAGAAGGGTATTACTATGCGAAAATTGGCGAAGCAGTTTGGAGCATCATTCGAGTGTTGTAACCATCATTAATAAGTTTGGGGAACACTATTCTTTGGATGAGCTACCAGGAAGAGGCAGAAAACCTGGTGCTTCCAACCGGAAACTGGAGCAGAAAGTGGTATCTCTAATCATGAAGAACAAATCAATGTCAATACGTGATTTGGCCAAAAAAGCAGGAACGAGTGTCGGAATGATCCAGCGTATCAAGAGGCGAAACCACCTGAAGACCTACAAGAAGCAGAAAATCTCGAAACAAAGTGCAGAATAGAAGAAGGGAGCAAAAGGGCCCGGAAATTGTATTCGCGTCTTTTGCAGCGTCCGGATGCATGCGTTTTGATGGACGATGAGACCTATGTAAAGGAGGACTCAAAAACCCTGCCAGGTCCACAATACTTTACTGCCGTCGTTGAGGAGGATGTGAGCGATGCGGACAGGCCGATTCAAGTGGATAAATTCGGTCAAAAGGTACGGGTATGGCAAGCAATATGTTCCTGTGGTTTGAAGTCAACCATTTTTTACACTACTGGAACTATAAATGCGGAAATCTATCGATCTGAGTGTCTCCAGAAGAGATTGTTGCCTTTATATAAGAAGCATAGTACACCTCCACTGTTTTGGCCGTATTAAGCGTCGGCTCACTATGCCAAAACCACTCTCAATTGGTTTGCGGAAAAGGGTATAGATTTCGTTGAGAAAAATATCAATCCACCAAATTGCCCTCAGCTTCGACCCATCGAACGTTACTGGGCAATCGTGAAGATGGTCTTCAAGAAGACTGGTAAGGCAGCTGGGAACATGCAGGAGTTCAAAAAAATTTGGGCTCAAGCGTCCAAAAAATGCGATGCAACACTTGTCCGGAACTTGATGAAGAGCATTCGATCCAAAGTTCGAAAATTCGTGAAGGAATAACTTAAATTTCATCCGGTCTTCATTATGTTCAAGTTTAACCTCGTACAATAAAGGATCAATTTTTTGTATGAATAAAATATCGGTTTTCAACATAATTTGAAAGAAAGTTTGTGGATAGCTTATTTTCGATACACTCCTTAGTGAAACTGTGTCATGTATATTTACATTCGAAGTTGATCAAATCTTTCGTTACAAAGCTCAATCTGAATATATGAAGCCGTATTTCTGTATGTCTATTCGAACCTTATAGGCTACAAAACTAATGAACCAATCAGCTTAAAATTTTGTACAGAGTGGTTTTAGAGGCCGGAAAAGGTTCTTATGATAGTAAGGGAGTGAGGAAGGGATTTATACAGGTTGAAAAAAAAAAATCTTCATAGCTCGAAAACTAATCAAGCAAAGAAAACCCAATCTAGTATGTAGGAGTTTTTAAAGGTAAAAAATGTTTTTATGGTAGTTTGAGACTCTTCTTCTCTAGAGAAGGAGGGGAGGCTTCTTAGAAATGAAACAAAAGTTTCTGTATAACTCAAGAACTAATCAAGCAAATGAAACAGAATTTGGCAAGTGAGATTTCTGGAGACAAGAAATGTTTCTGTGGGTGTTTGAAAACCCTCCCCTCTCTAGAAGGGGGGCTTTCATACAAATGAAACTGAAATTTCTGCATAACTCAAGAACTAATCAAGCAAATGGAACAAAATTTAGCATCTAGAAAGGAAGGCTCCGATATAAAAGAAACAGAATTTTCTGCATAATTCAAGAACTAATCGAGCAAATGGAACCAAATTTTACATGTAGAATTTTCTAGAACGGGAATTGTTTTTATGGTGGTTTAAGACCCCTCCTCTTTCTAGAAGAGGGGGCTCTCATACAAATGAAACTGAAATTTCTGCATAACTCGAGAACAAATCCAGCAAATGGAACCAAATTTAGCATGTGGAGGTTTTGAAGGCAATAAATGTTTCTACGATGGAGACCCTTCCTCTATCTGTTAGGAAGAAGGGAGTGGGGGGGGGGGGAGGTGGCTCAAGTTTCTGCGTAACTCAAGAACAAATCAAGTAAATGGAACCAGATATGGCAAGTATAGGTTTTTGAAGGTAAGAAATGTTTCTATGGTGGTTTGAGACCACTCCGTTTTCTGTAAGAGGGGGGCTCCAATACAAATGAGACACAAATTTCTGCATAACTCGAGAACTAATCAAGCATATGGAACCAAATTTGGCATGGGGAGGTTTTTGAAGGAGAGAAAGGTTTCAATGGTAGTTTGAGACTTCTTCACTCTCTGCAAGGGAGGGGGGAGTCCATACAAATGCAACACAAATTTCTGCATAATTCGAGAACTAATCAAGTAACTGGAACCACATTTGGCTGGTGGAGTTTTTAGAAGGCAAGAAATGTTTCTAAGATGACTCAAGACCTCTACCCTTTCTGAAAGAAGGGCTCATATACAAATTCAACACAGATTACTGAATAACTCGAGAACTAATCAAGTTACTGGAACCAAATTTGATATGTGGATGTTTTTGAAGGCAAAAAATGTTTCTATTGTAGTGTGAGACCCTCCTCCTCTCTGGAAAGAGGGGTCTCCCGTAGAAATGAAACACGAATTTTTGCATAACTCGAGAACAAATCAAGCAAATGGAACCCAATTTGGCATTTCGATATTTTTGAAGGCAAAAATAGTTTCTAAGGTGACTTGAACCCTCTCTTTTTTTCTGAAAGGGGAGCTCCTATACAAATTAATCACAAATTTCTGTATAACTCTAGAAATAATTAAGCACATGCAACCAGGTTTGGCAGGTGGAGGTTTTTGAAGAAGATAAATATTTCTATGGTGGTTTGAGCTCCCTCCGCCTTCTGGAAGGGAGACTCGCACATAAATGAAACACAATTTTCAACATAACTCGAGAGCCAATGAAACAAATGAAACCAAATTGGGTATGTTGAGGTTTTGAGACGAATGTTTCTATGGGTCTTTCAAGACCCCATCCCCTCTGAGGGAAGTGGTAGCTCCCATACAAATTAAATACAAATTTCTGCATAACTCAAGAACTAATCCAGCAAATGAAACCACATTTGGCATATGGGGGTTTTTGGAGGTAGGATATCTATATATATAAAAATGAATATGTGCCTGCCTGTCTGTCTGTCTGTCTGTCTGTCTGTCTGACTGACCCTTAGAGGCTTGGACGGTTCTGAATCAGCGTGAAAATTGGTATGCAGGGGTTTTTGGGCGAGGGAAGGTTCTTATGATTGTTTGAGACCTTTCCTTTCTCAGGAAGGGGGGCTCTTATACAAATGAGACACAAATTTCTGCATAACTCGAGAACTAATCAAGCAAATGGAACAAAATTTCGTATGTGTGGGGTTTTGAAGGCAATGATTGTATGGTGGTTTGAGAAACTTCCCCTCTCCGGAAGGGAGGGCTCTCATACAAATGAAACACAAATTTCTACCAAACATGCGAGTTATCCAGTTAACAAGAACACAAAACGTGTATTTCTCTGGTGAGAAGGTTCTGATAGAAGTTTGAACCCCTGATTAGTCAAGAAAAAACTCATTTCAAAAAACAACCACAAGCGTGCCAGTTCTATTAAATTTTTACTCTTTTAGTTGCCAGCGTAGCTGAGCTTGCACTGGTTTCAGCTACTATTTGAATAAATAAAACTAAAATACATGTATCTACTACAAAATTTACATATACATGTTTTTGAAAACAAAATTAAACACACAAAACACAACTTAAAGCTTATTTTAATTGGAGGGCACCATTTTTTGGAAGTTTACATCATAGGTTCACCATAAATTTAAATCTGCACAATTTATTTTGATGATATTTCTTGAAAACCAACCTTACCACTTCAATGTATACATATATGTATCAGTTATATTTTTTATCGATGGTCATGAAATGTTATAAATAATTTCGTGATTTCATCGCAACAATATTGTAACTACTTGAACATTTATGGCTACAAAACTGATCGAACAAAATTAATCCGCAGGATTTCAGGATTACTAATTAGTAATAACATGTTTCTAACTTTGTATTGTTACATCTTGATTACTGAGTATCTTATTATGTAACATCTGATAGTTACACGTTTTGCGTTTTTTTTTTTGGTTACTCAGCTGTTATATAGAGAGTAACAGTAATTTTGATTTCACATACAAATTTGTAACATATCAATCGTGGCGACTTTAATGTTACAAGGTGTTCTACCTGAGTACCCAACGTTTATTAAAAAATCGATTGTTTGTTTGATATAACCCATGTCCGGAAGCTTTACAATCAGTTCTAAGAATTGAAGAAAGTCGGGATGAAAGTGATCAAATAAATGGGAGAAATGTTGCCAAAAACTAAACGTATGAAGTCAACAGAAAGGTGCAAGCATTTGGAATGGGAAAAGAACCCGAGTGATATGAATCATAATAAGCTTTTATCTTGATCTTCATTTTCTACGATAATCCGATAAGAGGCTGAATTTAGTTGAACATTTTTGTGTGTGCCATTTTCCTCGAATACACCTTTTTAAGTTGATAAAAGCGGATTCAAATTACTCTTGATCTGACCCAAAAATCACATGCTTGTTTGACACAAAAACAAAATAAAAACTTAACTCACAATAGGTCTCTGATAGCAGGATTTTTTTATTATTCGCTATTCCCTCTCAACACCATCAAAACAAATCACTGCATCCTCCGAAGCTAATGCAGTGCACGTGACCACTCATTATTGCACTCGTTGGCAATCCACTTCCAAAGCCTCACGGAAAATCCAACCCCCGTGGCGGTTCAATTGCATCGGTGTCAATTCAATCCACGAGGAACCTATTCTTCCGACAATGTCCACCCTTCCTATAGGGTGAACAATCGTTCTTAAGCCAGGCTGAAAAGAAAAACTCAAATATTTACTTGTCAGCGCCGTCGGGCTTACATTCTTTCGAGATGCGGTTTAACGCTGCTGGGTTCGACTTTAAACCACCCTCATTTGTTATCCTCTTGGTTAGTATGTGCATTTGATGAGGGTGGAACGTTCAATCCTCGTGCAACCACAGCATAGATTGAATATGTGCGTGTGTTTATTTATTTGTTTGCAAATGTAAATTAATGATCGTCGTTGAGGGATTTGAGCATTGTTTGCAAAGAAAGATGTTTTTACAACACTGATTGAATTAGGTGCGATTATTGCCAAGTAGGATTAACTCAAGTGGACCAACGAGCAGAGAAATATCTGTGGGAAAATCTTGTTTGACCTTGTTTGGTTGATTGATGCTGCAATTCTAGTGATTGATTTTGTTGCTGAAAAATTGTCACAGCATCATTTTTCAACCTTTGGATCAGATGTTTCCAACAAGTTTTTTTTTATTGCGTTGAACGAAAGGTCTGAAACCATTAGTGCGCGTAGACGATTGAATGGTTTCGAGACTGAAACTAATTGCAATGTGTTGCAAAACTTCCGTAGCGAATTGGTCGTAAATTGATTGAATAGATGAACGAGACCGTAAAAATGACTGAACCAAGCGAAAAATTCCTTCATTTGCAGAGTTGTAAATTAATCAATCCCAGTCACACAAAACACCATCAATAATTACTATCATTTGCAAGGAAGCAACGAAGGGCAATTTTTTCAGCTTGATTCCCACACATATGTCACAACGCGTGCCGGTCGAAATCTGCTGCTGACAGGGGCCTATTCGTCTGGAATGTGTAAGCACCAAATACACACTTTGCTTTAAATTATAGTTAAACGTCGGCACACTCACGTCCTTCTGGATTTTGTCCTACGTCAAACGTCTCGCCCGAAAAGATGCCGAGGGCAAAAAGTGACACAGACACTGCAACCGATTCGTTTGGCTGCATCCAGTAGGCTTTGAAATGTAGAGTTGTGATCAAACCGATTTACAGGCATTTGCCGATTATGAACCGTACATAAATCCCAGTCGATTTGTAAATTGAAATAGATTCATGTGAGTGTTTTTGAAAAATCGAACGAATCTAACAAAATTATTTGGTTGATACAAAACTGATAAATCCATTAATATCAAATAACAATAATATAAAAGACTTAATTTGTGCTCCCATGCCAAAACAAACAATTTACAACACAGAGTAACTACGCAGAATTTATCCAAAAATCAATAGACGCCAGACGTTCTTCCACCCCATGTGCCTAGGAATAAGCAAACAACCGCAAGGGCAAATACAATAAAAGCGAGGGGAAGTGCACTCTTCATCTTGACAACGGAAACAGTTTTAAAAGATCACATCCCATTTGATTGTATCGAATCAATTGGTCTAAGTGAATGAAACCGTATCCTAGACAAACGTCCAACTTCCAATCGATTACTGACTCAGATGGAATATTTGCAGCCGAACTGCACAAGTTACAAATCACAATAACTCTCGGCAAACAACAGTTGAAACATGACCCATCCGCGAAAATCGCCAGCTGTTAGACATTGTCAAAAATTCGGGACCCCCCGAAATCACGTCCAATCGACGACATTCGAAAAGTGCGACTACCTTTCGCTCACAAAGCAAACATCGTTTGGTCCGACCGCTTGCGCATGTTTGACCACCGCGAAATACCCATCTCCGCAACGGTAAGTTACCGCAGTTGGCTCTGTTTTTTTGTTGATCAATTATTTGACGAAATTTTTCGACCTTCGGACTGGCAATGAGCGTTGAGATTTTTTCATCGATGATCATTTTAAGGCAATGCGGGAAGAGACCACCTCTTGGTTGGAGAACTCGTTAATACATCTGGCAAACATTAGCTTATTTCCGTTTCTGTTGATTCAACAGATCGGCAGATACAAAAAAAAAACAAGCCAAAATTTGTCATTGCCCGCTGCTTTTCGGCAGGTTCAAGTTCAGGGAAGGTGACGTAAATTGGACAATCCCAAAAAATGAGCTAGACGATGATCATCCCGACATGTCTGCAAACATCAATTAGGATCCCAACGACAATCAACGCTTTGATGTGAATTGGCCGGATCTGGAACGAAAGCGGTTTGGGGTTCAGAATAGATTTGGTTCGAAAGCTGCAGACTAATGGGTCGCATGGGAGAATGAGAACAACAAGTTAAAACAAATTAACGTTGAAATGAGAATTTAATTGAAAATTCGTCGAAAGAAATAATCCTTTTCCTTAAAGCTACACTCAAAATATTGGATTGATGCACGATTTGATCGTTCTCAAAAAGCACATTTTTGCATGTGTTTCTGGCAACAGATAAAAGCTAAGAAACCAACGTTGCTATAAAAATATTAATTTATTCATGTTCATACAACAACAAATTGAATTTTATCCGTGACATTAATATGCAGGGTTGCTACATTATTTTTCGTTCCCATCTTTAATGTTTGCCAATAAATCTTGTTTATCTTGCAGAAAATCTTGGCAAACATCTTTGCTTCAAACTTCGTTTTGTAAAAGACGAATTTCACGCCAACTCATCCAGTGTTTGGCAGCACCTCTCAGAACTCAATGAAACTTTGTGGGTGTGAAGACTTAGCATATAATGTTTTTTTTTTAAATATCTAGACTGCCATTTGAAAAGGATTTAAGTTTTTTGATAGTTTTTTTTTAAACCAACATAGCTCAAAAATGACAAGACTTACAAAAAAGTGATCTATAAGTGAGTTTAAAAAAATTGTTTTGACTTTTATGAAAAAATATATCAAAATTGTAAAATCAATTCTTACACGCTAAATCAATATGTTTTAAAATTTCATGTCAATTTGCGAAAAAAGGGCTATCAAAGCATTGGACGAAATATTTTCTTAATAAAGGCAATATAATTGTTGAACATTTAGTTCGCCAAACAGTGCAAGATTAGAACTTTTAAGGAAAAAAACGTGTTTTTGCATGTTGAAATTAAGTAATCATGTCCTATTTTCACCGTGTATCGCGCTAACTCGTCTTATTATTTGGTCCTAAAACCTCACAGAAGCCACTTAAATTTAATTGTAATGACGATTTAAATTTTTTAAGGGCCTTTGATATGTATCAAAAATTAAGGCTACCATTTCGAAAGGGCTTATTTAAAAATTATTATTTTTTTAATCTTTAGTGATAATACAATTAAATCAGGTGGTTGATCCTGTTTATTACCAAAACTTTGAAAAACATTACAAGATGAACGATAAATTGGAAAACAAAAGCTTAATCATAATATCTGAAAAAATGACCCATGACTCAATAGCAGTTCAGTTGTTTATATCAAAATTGCTAGATTCTATTAGACAAAATTCAATATATTGCTCAAAAATTATGTTCATGACAGGTGGAGCAGCGACAAGAACAACAAAAATCTTTGCCAGCTTGAGAAATTTCAAGTCCAAGTATGGATTGGAAGCAGAATTGCACTTCTTTGAAACGTCTCATGTGAAAATTCCATGTGATCACAGAACGGAAGTACCTTGTGATCAAAAAGTTCCGGTAATTTTCAATTTAAAAAGGCCGCCTTTATTTTTTCGGTAAAATCTTTTTAGTGTAAGATGGCAACACTAGTTCTGATATTCTGTCAAAGTGTGAGAGCAAATTATCCATTAGTTTTGTTTTGACAACTGCTTTTGTTAGTCGAAAAATAGACGCTCGGCGATTTTTACCATGGATAAAAAATTGGAACAACGCGTTTGTGTGAAATTTTGTGTTGCAAACGGATTTTCTGCAGCGGAAACGCTCAGAATGTTGCAAAAAGCCTTTGGTGAGGACTCTATGTCACAAAATCGTACATTTGTTTGGCACAAAGACTTTAAAGAAGGCCGTGAGTGACATGCCGCGTTCTGGACGACCATCGACCTCAACTACCGATGAAAACATCGCTTCCGTGAAGAATTGAGTTATGGAAAACCGCTCAATTAGCATTCGGGAGATAGCTGCACTCCTTGATATCTCATTTGGATCGACCGAACACATTTTGACGGAAATTCTGGGCATGAAACGCATTGAAGCACGACTTGTTCCAAAAGAGCTGAATTTTTGCAAAAACAGCATCGAGTTGAGGTCGCTAAACAGATGATTGCGAACGCAGATAGCGATCCACATTCATGGAACGCATCATAACTGGTGATGAAACGAGGGTATATGAATTTGATATGCTCACAAGTCAACAATCGTCCGAATGGCGCGCCGAAGATGAGCCGAAAAGAATTCGCTGGAAGAACTGAAAGCCATACATTCATCGGCCTATAAAAAATGTATGGATGATTGGATAAAGCGCTGGCATATGTGTGTTGCCTCTAATGGCGAGTACTTTGAAGGCGATAATAAAGATATCAATTAAAAATTGAAATAAATGCGTTTTTTTTTTCAAATTACCGGAACTTTTTGATCACAAGGTATATCTTGAACAATGGTTACACATTTTACACGGAAAATAATTTAATCTGCTGCAAGCTTAGGCAATTTTTTTAAGACCTGCTAGTTTAAAGTAGCAAGGTACTTACATGAAGGTTTGTTCCTCGTAGAACGAATATATAAATATAAATAAATAGACTTTATTAATGATTTGATCTAAAGGAGACTTCTCTGACTTTTTTATTGTGTGAATCAGAAATTGGATGTATTCGTACATCATTTTTTTCATACCATATATATCACACCCCATCACCTCACACTGAAACATTTGAAGAAGTCCTTATTCAGACTTTAATACTTCTTTAAATTAACAAACCCCTATTTTATTAAACCACTTTGATAGCTGATTCCACGGTTGAAAATAATTAGTAATTTGATATAAGCCTCCACGTTTGTTATAGCGACAACTTGCAGGTGTAAAATCAATCGGGAGTATTTCAGTCAGAATGGCCTGACCTAAGCAACACAGTTTGTATTAAACTAGTGGAAAGTACATAGTTAGGTGACAAAAAGCAGGTTATAAATTTAGGTTTATAATACTTTATTTCATACTTTAATATGACGCAAAAAGCGCAAGAAGTGAAGTTTTATAAAACATAAAATGGAGAAAAAAGTATCCCCATACAAAAATTTAAACATCGCCAAGCGTGGATTTGAACACTAGTCCTTGGCGTGATAGGTTTGATAGCTTCTTTTGCTAAGCCAACTCAGATTGTTGAAAATGATATGCTTCCCGTTGTGAGTGAAACCACAATCTTGTACAACAAATTCATCGTAATGAGAAAGAAGAACATGTTTTGCAAAACATGTTTGATGTAATGTAATTTCAACAGTATATAGAACTGCCCATAAAATCTTGTCCTGTTTATGTATTATGAATGTATGGAACCATGTTCTTAAGAACAATCTATATAATAAAAATGAGTTGGGGTTTCCTTTGTCACGATTTAACTCGCGAGCGGAAAGACCGATCGGCGTGAAATTTCGTATGCAGAGATTTTTGAGGCCGGGGAACGATTTTAAGATAGTAAGAGACCCCTCCCTCTTCTGAAAGGGGGGGCTCCCATACAAATGAAACACATTTTTCTGCATAACTCGAGAACTGATCAAGAAAAGAAACCCAAATTTAGCATGCGGGAGTTTTAAAAGGCAAGCAATGTTTCTATGGTAGTCAGAAACCCCTCCCCTCTCTAGAAAGGGAGGCTCTCCTACAAATAAAACGGAAGTTTCTGCATATCTCAAGAACTAATCAAGCAAATGGCACCAAATTTGGCATGTGGGGTTTTCTGGTGGCAAAAAATGTTTCTATGGCTCTAGATCTTAAAGATGGACCTGATTCCTTCTCTCGTCTATGAGATATTTGTAGGGAGGCTCCTCATACAAATGAAACACAAGTTTCTGCATAACTCTAGAACTAATCAAGTAAATGGCACCAAATTTGACAGGTAGATATTTTTGAAGGCAAGAAATGTTTCTAAAGTAACTAGAGACCCCTCCGCCTTCTGTAAGAGGGGGGCTCTCATACTAATGAGACACAAATTTGTGCATAACTCGAGAACTAATCGAGCATATGGAACCAAATTTGACATGTGGAGGTTTTTGGAGGAGAAAAATGTTTCTATGGAAGTTTGAGACTCCTCAACCATCTGGAAGGGGGAGGGAGGGGGGTTTCCATACAAATGAAACACAAATTTCTGAATAACTAGAGAACTAACCAAGTAAATGGAACCAAATTTGGCATATGGAGGTTTTCGAAGGCAAGAAATGTTTCTATTGTGGTTTGAGACTCCTCCGCTAACTGAAAGAGGAGTCTCTCATACAAATGAAACACGAATTTCTACATAACTCGAGAAGAAATCAAACAAATGGAACCAAATTTGGCATGTGGAAGTTTTTGAAGGAAATAAATGTTTCTAAGGTGGTTTGAGACCCCTCCGCCTTCTGAAAGGGGAGACTCCCATAAAAATGAAACATAATTTTTAACATAACTCGAGAGCCAATGAAGCAAATGAAACCAAATTTGGCATGTTGAGGTTTTTGGAGGCAAGAAATGTTTCTATGACACTTCACCACCCCTCCCCATTTCAAATGGTGAGAGGGGGCTCCCATACAAATAAAAAGCAAATTTCTGCATAACTCGAGAACTAATCAAGTGAATGAATCCTTTTTAGCATATGGGGGTTTTTGGAGGCTAGATTTCTATATACATAAAAATGAATTTCTGTCTGTCTGTCTGTCTGTCAGACCCTTATAGACTCGATAAGTTCTGGACCGACCAACGTGAAAATTTATTAGAAGGGGTTTTTGGGGCTGGAGAAGGTTCTTATGATTGTTTGAGAACCCTACTCACTCAGGAAGGGGCGCTCTCATACAAATGAGACACACATTTCTACGGCAAGAATGTTTCTATGGTAGTTCAAGACCCCTCCCCTTTCTGAAGGGAGGGGGGAAGGCTTCAAACAAATAAAACTCAATTTTTTATTATAATCGATGAGCCCAGTGCGATGGTTCGAGAACTAATCAAGCAAATGGAACCAAATATGGAATGTGGGGGTTTTGAAGGCAATGATTGTATGGTGGTTTGAGAAACCACCCCTTCTGGAAGGGAGGGCTCCCATACAACAGCTTACTTAAACACAAAACGTGTGTTTCTTGGATAAGAAGCATGTTTTGATAGAAGTTTGAACCCCTGCTTAGTCAAGAAAAAAAACTCATTTCGAAAAAACCATAAACGTGCCAGTTCTATTGAATTTTCCTTCATTTAGTTGCAAGCGTAGCAGCGCACGCACCGGGTTCAGCTAG